>SJYT01051977.1:0-102043 GCA_006410635.1 Cephalophus harveyi | reverse complement strand
GATGCTAAAGCTGAAACTCCAGTACTTTGGCCACCTCATGCGAAGAGTTGACTCATTGGAAAAGACTCTGATGCTGGGAGGGATTGGGGGCAGGAGGAGAAGGGGACGACCGAGGATGAGATGGCTGGATGGCATCACAGACTCGATGGACGTGAATCTGAGTGAACTCCGGGAGATGGTGATGAACAGGGAGGCCTGGCGTGCTGTGATTCATGGGGTCGCAAAGAGTCGGACACGACTGAGCGACTGAACTGAACTGAATGACTAATAACTTTTTTTTGGTGAGGGACTGTCATTTTAATTATTTATTTTTTTATATACAATATTGTATTGGTTTTGCATGCATCAACATGAATGCGCCACGGGTGTACACGTGCTTCTCTTGTGGTGCTAGTGGTAAATAACCTGCCTGCCAATGCAGGAGACACAAGAGATGAGGGTTCGATCCCTGGGTGGGGAAGATCCCCTGGAGAAGGAAATGGCTGCCCACTACAGTATTTTTGCCTGGAGAATCCCATGGACAGGGGAGCCTGGTGGGCCACAGTCCATAGGGTCGCAAAGAGTCAGACATGATTGAAGCAACTTAGCACACACACAGGTGTGCATGCAGTGACTACTAATATCTTTTTGTGTGCTTGTTGGCCATATTTTTACATTCTTTGGAAAAATGTCTATTCAGATCTTTTACTCCTTGTTTAGTTTGGTTATTTGTCTTTTTATTGTTGATTATAATAGTTCATTATATATTCTGGATATAAATCCCTTATCAGATGCATAATTATGCAAATATTTTTCCCATTCAGTGAATTATCTTCATTTTCTTGATAAGAGTAATAGTTTGTAGCACCAAAGTTTCTAATTTTGGTGTAATCTGAACTGGAAGAAACACAAGCTGGAATCAAGATTGCCGGGAGAAATATCAATAACCTCAGATATGCAGATGACACCACCCTTATGGCAGAAAGTGAAGAGGATGCGACTGAACTGAACTGAACTGAACTTGTCTTTTTTCTTTTGGTGTCATATCCAAAAAAAGACATTCTATCAATCTGTAAAGATTTATTCCTGTGTTTTCTTTTAAGAGCTGTATATTTTTAGCTCTTCCATTTAGGTCTTTGATTTATTTTGAGTTGATTTTTGTGAATGGTGTGAAGTTGGGCTCCACATTCATTCTTTTGCATGTGGATATCCAATTGTCCCAATACCATTTGTTGAAACATAGCCTACTTTTGTTAATCTTGGTGCACAAGCATAAAAGATCAAAGAATATGTGACTGAGATTATTAGGAACTTCGATATTTTCAAAAGGGGGGAACTTTTTTCAAAAATGATTTGAGTATATCAAAATATTAGAGGGGGTATTCTTTAGTCATAATAGAAGAAAACTGTCAGCACAGATAGCTGTGCTGTCTTATAAGAAAACTAATTTCACTTTTATCTATTTTCTGTGTAACATCTAGTAATGATTTAATGAGCCTACCCTTGTGAATACGCTCATATTAAGCCAACTTTGTCAATAGTTTTAAGACATTTATTAATCATTTCCAAGCTCATTATAAACCCAGGCAAAGTTCACCCCTCAAACCTTCTACCTGTATACTCTTTGTCTTTACCAAAAGTATTGTTTTATAGTCTTAACACAATCAGACACTTTTTAAGACAAAATTTTCTTTATATGTGTAGAAAAAGTGTTTATTACTCTGCATGGACATCCTGTTACCTACACAAAAATTTTAATATTCTTTCAAAAATTTTCATACCAGCAATCTGAGGTTCCTTTTTAACCTAGTATTTCCAGGTATTAAATAAGAGCACATGTATAGTAAAATTATATTTTCTACTTATCCAGGATTATCAATTAATACTCTTTTTTGAAAAAATAATTTATATTCCTTTATTTGGCTGCACTGGGTCTTCCTTGCAGTATGTGGGATCTAGTTCCCCAATCAGGGATCAAACCCACTCCCCCTGTATTGGAGGCAAGGAGTCTTAGCTCCTGGACCACCAGAGAAATCCCTATACTTATTAATATTCTTAAAGATAACTAAGGCTCTGGAAGTTAAAAGTTAGGCTGATGTAGGAAGTCTTAATGGAAGCATAAGAACTCCACAAATTTAATCTCTCAAAAGATACTTATTATAACCATTCCATTTTGTTAAGCACAATTTTAGGTTTTTGTAGTAATAATTTGTGGAAAACAGTGTTAACCCATAAAACCTGTATTACGTATTTAGAAACTTTAAGGCAAGGCATGGAAAAAAAAAAGAAACCCTAGTCTTGTACAAACTTGAATATTTTTACATTGTGATAAGGGGAAAAAGCGATTATTAATTGTAAAATCATCTGTGTTCAGGTGTATTTAATGAAGTTTTTCTTTAATACAAATTTATTAACCTGCATATATAAATCAAATTTAAAAGACTTTAAATTACATTTAGAAGTTCTGAATGCCTTGCTTTTATTCTTGTAATTGTTTGCTTAACTAATAGCAGTTAAAATGTTTTCATGCTATGTTTGAAGCAGAAATATTTTCCTTAGAAGAGCCAAAAATGTAAAGGGTTAGAAGCCTCTTCTCTTCCCTTTGGAGTTTCTTGAATTATTTCTTGAGATTTATGTGAACATGTCATATAAACCAATCAGAACAGGAGCTCCTGTAGATTTTAAGAGTCCTTGTCATCTGATTCATTCCTCTTTTGGTTTTTAATGTACTTCTTAAATGAGCAAGTTTCCCGAAGTGGCCACTTGTAATTCTAAATTGGCTTTGGTGAAATTGTCATGGAGAAAGGTATATGCAGGCTGAGAAAATGGAAGAGTTCTGTTAGCAGTTCTGTTTCTTTTGAAATGAACCATAGGACAAACAGTTCGTTTCGGGTAAAAGGGAAAGTACTGCTTTTGTGAGTCTCTAGTCATTACTCAGCAGTTTCCTAGTCCTTCGACAGGGGGAATATAAAGAGAATATCTCTCCCAGGGCCAGTTTTTCACACACAGACAAGACTGAAGTGTATTGATTTATGATCTTAAAAAGGTCAAACTTTTAAAAGTTTGCCTAAATGGTGCCAAGTTGTTAAGACCTTGTGAACTTATCGGTTCTTGGAAAGAAGCTTGGAGGACAGGTTTAATGGGTCTGTAGCTGTCTTATGTTCTGTGGTCTTTTTTAGACATGTAGCAGTACTGTAGACAATAGACAGGCAAGACGGCTAACAGTAAATCAAAGATTTGGCAGACCTTCACCAGGGGCTTCCCTTGTATCTCAGCTGGTAAAGAATCTGCCTGCAATGCAGGTGATCCTGGTTCGATTCCTGGGTCAGGAAGATCCCCTGGAGAAGGGATAGGCTACCTATTCCAGTATTCTTGGGCTTCCCTGGTAGCTCAGCTGATAAAGAATCTGCCTGCGATGTGAGAGACCTGGGTTTGATCCCTAGGTTGAGAAGATCCCCTGAGGAAGGGAACAGTTACCCACTCCAGTATTCTGGCCTGGAGAATTCCATGGACTGCATAAGTCCAGGTGGTTGGAAGGAGTCAGATACAACTTGAGCCACTTTAACTTTTCACCAGGGAAAAAGAGTATATATTTAGTCAGATAGGCCAAGAGTCTCAGGGGAATTTATTCCTAGGACAAACCCAAAAACCCATCACTGGAGAACTCGTTGAAACCGTTGAATTCAATTTTAGCACAAGGGTGACTCTTAAGGGGAAATGAAAGGGGTTTTAGAAGTGCACATTCCCATCCAGTTGAGGGTCTAGGCCGGAGTAGCAAGAATCCCAGTGGGATCTAAACTTATTAAGCTCTGCAACACAAAGACCACTAGGAGCACACCCTTATTCAAAGTTCTGCTGCAGCAAGGGAGAATGTAAACTGAGGCAACAAGGGGACTTCTCTAATGGAAGAGGCTTTGGGAGCCAGAGCTCATCTTGGATCATTTAGGCAGGGATACACTGTTGGAAGTCAGTGGTTTTTAAAACACATAATCCTGAGTGTGGTTAATGTTAGACCAGTTTGATTGGTTTAACCAGACCCTTAGACTATAAGGGTCTGCATTAATTTAAGATGGTTTGTTTTATATATTAAGTTTTCGATGTAAGTTAAGTCTGTGTCTGCAAGTCACGGGCAAGTTGGAGTTTGTTTCAGTTCTTAGTACTTTAAGAAAATACCCACAGTTTAAAAAGAAAATCTTTATAAACTGCTACATTTATTGCCTAAGAGTGATGATCTTTAGTTTCTATATTTTGGGTTTCTTTTTTTGTTATTAGTTTAATTTTTTAGTTAGCTCTTAATAACACATCAGGTCATGGAATTATGAGCAGTTTGTGACATTTAAGGATATCTCCTTTCATTTTATTTATTAAAATGTTTTCGTAAGCCATGTGTGATTTACTAGAGATTGCATAGAGCTGATAGAAGGGTTTTTTTTTTTTTTAATTGAGTTTCTTTTGGTTTAATAAGTACACTTTTCCTTTAACAGGTTCTATTTTTCTTAAATAAGTTTTTGTTATTGAAGCTAGCTCATACCAATTTCAAGATGAGTTTTTCCTTTGGTCATTATGATAGTGGTCATGTGTTAAATCTAGACCAAGCATGGGGAATTTTTAGGGCTTATGCACTTTATTCATCTTTACTTGTTTTCTAGCCCACATTCATGGAAATTGAGAGAAGGACTACTATTCAGCAGTGACTGTGTTTAAAATATGCTTGTAGAAGTATGCTGGCAGAATTGTAGTGACTGCTGCTTGCCAATTTCCGTTTGATTTAAAAGATCCTTCAAATACTTATATGTTGAAACCAGCCTAATCTCTTTAATTAGTTTTTGGGAAAACCTCAAAAAGTTACCCTTCACAATTGTACAGTGCATTGCATCCTTTTCCACTCAGCATTAGAACAAATCAGTGTAAAAAAAAATTACACTAAACACATTGTTTCTTGAAAGTATAGGGTGATATCATTTTGCACTCTTGTAGCCTGTAGAGTTAGATGTTCTCAGGCATTTTTTTACTTCTGCTAATTATTTAGCATTGATACTGTTAATTATTCTGAACTGATACTCAGTCCCCTTATCCCATTCCTTGTCGTGAGTTCTAAAGTCCAACCACTTGTACTTTGTTTTTTTTTTAGAGAAGGCCACTGATGATTTCTTTTTTAAAAAATCTTGTAACCACAATCTTTGACTTCACCTTGGTTGGTAGTGCTGTTTAGCAACCTTATGTTTTTTGATAAACTCTCCCATCTCACTTAACCACTCACTGTTTTTTTCCTTGGAGTGCCTTTTATGATTTTCCCTTTGTTTTTTTTTTTTACTTTATTCATCTTTACTTGTTTTCTAGCCCACATTCATGGAAATTGAGAGAAGGACTACTATTCAGCAGTGACTGTGTTTAAAATATGCTTGTAGAAGTATGCTGGCAGAATTGTAGTGACTGCTGCTTGCCAATTTCCGTTTGATTTAAAAGATCCTTCAAATACTTATATGTTGAAACCAGCCTAATCTCTTTAATTAGTTTTTGGGAAAACCTCAAAAAGTTACCCTTCACAATTGTACAGTGCATTGCATCCTTTTCCACTCAGCATTAGAACAAATCAGTGTAAAAAAAAATTACACTAAACACATTGTTTCTTGAAAGTATAGGGTGATATCATTTTGCACTCTTGTAGCCTGTAGAGTTAGATGTTCTCAGGCATTTTTTTACTTCTGCTAATTATTTAGCATTGATACTGTTAATTATTCTGAACTGATACTCAGTCCCCTTATCCCATTCCTTGTCGTGAGTTCTAAAGTCCAACCACTTGTACTTTGTTTTTTTTTTAGAGAAGGCCACTGATGATTTCTTTTTTAAAAAATCTTGTAACCACAATCTTTGACTTCACCTTGGTTGGTAGTGCTGTTTAGCAACCTTATGTTTTTTGATAAACTCTCCCATCTCACTTAACCACTCACTGTTTTTTTCCTTGGAGTGCCTTTTATGATTTTCCCTTTGTTTTTTTTTTTTGTTTGTTTCCAGCAGTTTGCAAATGATTTGCCTAGGTGGTTTTGTTTTTTAAGTTTGCTTGTGTTTCTGAGCTTCTTGAATCTGTGATAGGTAAGATGTGGTAAGCCACATCTGTGTTTTTGGTTAGTTGCTCTACAATATCGGTACTTGGATGGATTCAAGAAGGCTGTGAACTTGCTGTTTGTTCATTGTAAGTTTGGTAGCATCTGTTTATCCAGCTTTCTACATCCCTAAAAGGAGATCACATCCCCCACAGCAGTTTTTAAATGCCCTCCTTTATTTTTTTTTAAAATAGAATTCCTTTTATAAAATTCCTTTCCCTTCCTGCAGCCCAGCATC
Organism: Cephalophus harveyi; assembly: GCA_006410635.1. Classification (NCBI taxonomy): domain Eukaryota; kingdom Metazoa; phylum Chordata; class Mammalia; order Artiodactyla; family Bovidae; genus Cephalophus; species Cephalophus harveyi. The sequence continues at coordinate 95,722 of SJYT01051977.1, read as the reverse complement.
TGTACCTTCCTATTCTCCATTCTTCTGTCACTATGGATGATGTATTCTTTCCACATACCCAAGGATCATCCCTGTCTGAAAGGCCATCCCGATTTAACTTCTCAGGGATCTCTTTCAGTATCCCCCTTCTCTTGTATATCTTATCCCTCTCTTCGCTCCTCTCCAACAACATTTAAACAGATTTAAGCCTCTTCTATCAAACCAAAAGCCCTCTGTGACATATTTGTTCCCTCTCTTGCTTCACTCATCTTTCACAGACAGATTTCTCAATGGAGTTGCTAGCTTTACTTTCTTAATACCTCGACCTCTTGCAATCTGACTTAGTTTGCACACTCAAACTAATCCACAAAATCATTATTGGCCTCTTTGGACACTTCAATCTTAATCTTACTTAGCATTGCCTATTTAATCATATCCTTCTTAAAATGATTGAGCTTTGTCTTACCTGTCTACTTATAGCATCCCATGAAGACCCATGGAATTCTGTCTGAATCCCTGCGTGTTTTACACTATATACTTCTACAGCAGTGCTTTCCAATATAATGTAAGCCATAATTTAAAACTTTCTAGGCGCCACATTAGACTTCCCTGGTGGCTCAGAGAGTAAAGCGTCTGGGTTCAATCCCTGGGTCAGGAAGATCTCCTGGAGAAGGAAATGGCAATCCACTCCAGTATTCTTGCTTGGAAAATCCCATGGATGGAGGAAGACTTGGGTTTAATCCCTGGGTCAGGAAGATCTCCTGGAGAAGGAAATGGCAATCCACTCCAGTATTCTTGCTTGGAAAATCCCATGGATGGAGGAACCTGCTACAGTCCATGGAGTCGCAAAGAATCAGACATGACTGAGCGACCTCACTCACTCACTCAGTAGTTCTGCTGCTGCTGCTGCTGCTAAGTCGCTTCAGTCGTGTCCGACTCTGTGCGACCCCATAGACAGGAGCCCAACAGGCTCCCCTGTCCCTGGGATTCTCCAGGCAAGAACACTGGAGTGGGTTGCCATTTCCTTCTCCATTGTGTGAAAGCGAAAAGTGAAGTGAAGTCGCTCAGTCGCATCCGACTTCCAGCGACCCCATGGACTGCAGCCTACCAGGCTCCTCCATCCATGGGATTTTCCAGGCAAGAGTACTGGAGTGGCTTGCTATTGCCTTAATATGTAATCAATATTAAAATTAATGACATTTCATTTTTTTTAAGGAACTTTTCAAAATCTGGTGTGTATTCTGTATTTACAGCTCATCTCAGTTTGGATGCCAAATTTTGAAAGGCTAAGGTGAAATATAGTACTAGCAAAACAATAAAGTTGTATTTATTGCAAAAACACATTTTATACTGCTTTGGGCTTCCCTGGTGGCTCAGAGGTTAAAGCGTCTGCCTCCAATGCGGGAGACCTGGGTTCGATCCCTGGGTCGGGAAGTTCCCCTGGAGAAGGAAATGGCAATCCACTCCAGTATTCTTGCCTGGAGAATCCCATGGACAGAGAAGCCTAGTAGGTTACAGTTCATGGGTCGCAAAGAGTCGGACACGACTGAGCGACTTCACCTCACCTCATACTGCTTTGACTTTTAAATTCATTAAAACTAACTAAAATTGAAAAATTCAATTCCTCATCACACTAATCTCATTTCATGTGCTCAGTGAGCTATGGGCTGCTGCTAAGCTGCTAAGTCGCTTCAGTCGTGTCCGACTCTGTGCGACCCCATAGACGGCAGCCGACCAGGCACCCCCATCCCTGGGATTCTCCAGGCAAGAACACGAGTGGGTTGCCATTTCCTTCTCCAATGCATGAAAGTGAAAAGTGAAAGTGAAGTCGCTCAGTCGTGTCCGACTCTTTGCGACCCCATGGACTGCAGCCTACCAGGCTCCTCCGTCCATGGGATTTTCCAGGCAAGAGTGAGTACTGGAGTGGGGTGCCACTGCTTTCTCCTGAGCTATGGGCTACCATATTGGAAAGTATAGTCTAGAGTGATCTAATCTATTCCAGCACATCTTGATGACTCTAGATCTCTTTTCTAAATTCCAGAGTCTTATTTCCAGCTGTTTTCTGAAAAGCCTTATGTCCTATAAGAACGTTAAAATCAAATAAATGAAACAGAGCTCATCTCTTTCCTCTGCCTTTTTGTCCCCTGTGCCTCTTATCTTAGGAAGTGGTATCAATTCCTATCAGGCTAGTTGCCCAGAGTTTAAATTCCACTATTGATTTCTCCTTCCTTCCCACATTATCTACTCAACAATTATGCTAAATGAGTACAGTCACATCTCCCTCCAAATAGTTCTTAAATTTGTTCTCTTGTCTAATTCTGCATCTACTAGGCAGTTTGGGCCAGTATTTCTCAAACTACTGTATGAGCAAGTCACCTGGGGAGCTTATGCCTGTGGATTCTGATTGAGTAGGTCTGGGGTAGGCCTGCACTTCAAGTTTTCAGGTGAAACTGCCGTTGGTCCTGCTGCTCTCTTAACCATATTTTGAACAGGAAAGCTTTCTCTGACTCCCCTTCTTATAGCATTTTGTGACACCTAATCATACTACTTTATTATTGGCTACTTACTTGTTACTTTTATCTTTTTGAGCTTAGGAACTATGACTTCCCCTGGTAGCTCAGGCAGTAAAGTGTCTGCCTACAATGCAGGAGACCTGGGTTTGATCCCTGGGTCGGGAAGATCCCCTGGAGAAGGAAATGGCAACCCACTCCAGTATTCTTGCCTGGAGAATCCTATGGATGGAGGAGCCTGGTAGGCTACAGTCCATGTGGTTGGAAAGAGTTGGACATGACTGAGCTACTTCACTTTCACTCTCTTTTTAAAAATTGTTGGTAAATAGTAGATGCTCAATAGATTTTTTTTTTTTTTTTTAAGACTGAACAAGGTATGAGAGCAGTATGCTTTGTGGAGAAGTGCTTCCTTTGTTAAAATGGTCTTATATCCCCAGTGGCTTCCAGCTTGAGGGTTTCAGAAGGACCTACAAAGGAAGAAATTGAAGACTGAGAGGTGTTTCAGTTTTCTTTTTCAGCAGGGAATAATATTTCCCAAGGCTTTAACTTATACCCTATTTCTTAAATATCACATGTAATATGAACATGAATTTCTTTAATATTGCATAATATAATCAATATTATTTAAAATGCATTTGATAAACTGCTAATCTGCTAGATACTGTGAAAAAAAATTTCTGAGATCAAATATTTTAAGAAACAGCATAATCTCCCCCTTCTTAAAATTCATAGTGCTTAATAGATCTAAATATGGAATAAAAATTATCAAAACATGTTCTGATTTAAGCATTTATTCAGACAGTTTCATGGCCTGCTGTTCCTTTTTTTTTTTTTTTTCCCCATTTAGGACCTATTATGGACCAGATACATATCAGAGATCTGAGCCATCACAAAATTCAACTTTTCTGTATTTAATTGATCAAAAATTAATATTTTCTAACCAGGAACTACAGATATCTTAGATCTTAATAACACTAGCAAGTAGCTTTATTTTCCGCCCACAAAGGTTTTTCTTTTTGGAAAAGTATATATATAACAATAAAACTATATTGTACAAATTTAATTATGTAAAGGTCAAGGTAATGGCCTCTAGAGCCAGATGGCTGGGGTTCAAAACTAGTCAGATGGATATAGTCCATGGGGTTGCAAAGAGTCAGGCACTACCTGATATTATCAAGTTCTTATTATATTGATATTATAACCTCTCTTGGTTTCCTTAATCTGTAAAGGAAAGTGACAATAATATCTGCCTTAGAGTCTCGTGGTAAGGTACAAATGATTTGATTTACACAAAACAGACCAGTACCTGGTATATCCTATGTGTTTACTATGTATTATAAATTATTAAAACTCTATCAAAGAGCAATCAGATCATTATATATCTTTAGGACTTCCTATGAATGATGAAATGAGCAATAACTATTTGAATACTAGGTATATACTGCATTTTTAAAGGAAAAATGCATAATAATAGGGCTGTATCAACATGTGTTTCTTGTTTGGAATTTTATTTTCTTAGTGTGGTTTGTGTACTTGTGTACTTTTTAGTGAGATTTGAGAAAAATGAAAAAGATAGTTATAGACAAAAGTCTTTCAAAGCCTGGGGACCACTAGGGAGAAATAAAAGGAGGAATATACATTCTGAATAGGTTTATATCTATTAAAGAAATTGAATCAGTAATTAACAACCATCCAAAACTGAAAGCACCAGGAAGTAGATGAGTTCACTTGGTAAATTCTACCAAATATTTAAGGAAGAAATTATACCAATTATCTGTAGTCTCTTCCAGAAGACAGAAGCAGAAGAAATACTTCCTAACTCATTCTAAAACTAGATAAAGACATTACAAGAAAAAAAAAAAAATACAGACCTCTTGTGAACACAGAAGCAAAAATCAACAAAATATTAGCAAATTGAACCCAACAATGTATAAAATGAGCCATGCGCCATGACTAAGTTTTATGCAAGGCTGTTTCAACATTTGAAAATCAATTAATAAAATCTATCATGTCAATAGGCTAGAGAAGAAAATTCCAACGATATCAATAGATGTACTAAAAACACTGGACAAAGTCCAATACCCATTCATGATTCAAAACTCAATATCCTTAACTTGATAAAGAATATCCACAAAAAAACATACAGCTAATATCATACTTATGGGTAAGAAATTAGAAGCTTTCTTGCTAAGATCAGAAACAGTACAAGGATGTCCCCTCTTACCAGTCCTCTTCAGTATCATACTGGAAGTCCTGGTTGATGCAACAAGACAGGAAATGAAAGACAAACTCACTGGGAAGGAAGAAATAAAACTGTCTCTGCAGATGACACGTTTGTCTATGTAGAAGATCTGAAAGAATTGACAAAAAACTCCTAGACCTACTACATGATGATATTACAGTTTCAGGATACAAAGTAAACAAAAACTAGTCACTTTCCTATATACGAGCAATGAGTTTATGGAATTTGAAATTAAAAATACATTACCATTTACATTAGCACCCCCAAAATGAAATACCTAGATATAAATCTAACAGAATACATACAATACCTATGTAAGAAAAACTACAAAACTCTGATGGAAGAAATTAGAACTAAGTAAATGGAGTGATATTCTATGTTCATGGGTAGAAAGACTCAATATTCTCAGGATGACAGTTCTTCCTAACTTGATCTATGTATTTAATGCCATCCCATTAACACCCCAGCAAATTATTTTATGGATATCAACAAACTGATTCTGAAGTTCACATGGAGAGGCAAAAGACCCAGAAGAGCCAATTTAATACTGAAAGGAATAAAATTGGAGGAGTGACAATGCCAAAGTTCAAGACTTACTGTAATGCTATAGTCAAGACAGTGTGGTCCTGACAAAAGAATAAACAAACAGATCAGTGAAACAGAATAGGAGCCAGAAATAGGAGCCACATAAATGTACTCAACTGATCTTTGGCAAGGAGAAAAGGCAATGTAATGGAGCAAAGATAATTTGTTCAACAACTGGTTCTGGAACAAATGGACATGCAAAAATCAGTTTCAGTCAATCAGTCTAGACACAGACCTTATACTCTTCACGAAACAAACCTAAAATGGAGCATAGACCTAAATACAAAATTTAGAACTATAAAACTTCTAGAAGATAATATAAGAGAAAATCTTGATGGCCTTAGGTATGGTGATGACGCTTTATATGCACCAAAGGCATGATCTAGGAAAGAAAGACCTGACAAACTCTCAGCAGCCATGGAGCAGCGCTCTATTTCCCTTTTCCTAATAGGTTCTTTCCATACACACTAGTCCACTATAGAATGTTAAACTGCTCTTGATTAGCAGGTCAAATGTGTCTTCTGAAATCACGTGGAGTCCATAGGCAGGGAGCAGGCATCCAGCTTTTGGTCTAGCTAACTGCTTCTTGCCCTGCATAAGACCAGAGAAGGACCTCATTGCATAAAGTCATCAGGTGACAAAGTAACTCAGAGATACTCATCATGTTTCCTGGTCTTTCTGGCAAGCCACTCTTCAGTCCACAGAATAAAGATATTTTAGCCCCTGTTTGCTTTTGCGTATCATAAATTCTCTTGCATAATGTACTCACTGAATGTGTACATGTGTTTTTTCCCTCCATTCATCTTTGCAGGGAGAGTGGTTCTGTTAAGAGGGGTATTATGGGGGGAGTCCACTGAGTGCTTCACAGCTGTGGCTCATTTTCTCCTAAAATACCTTGCATTAGTGTGCTATCACAAGAATTAATTTTCATTTCGGGACTATCTGATCTAATCTGCATTAGAAGCCTCTAATCTTCCTATTGACATTTGCCCCTTTCTTTTTCTGGTTTTTATTTCAAAGGACCGTCACACTGCCTGCACATGGCTCTGTTTAAGCCCCTCTGACTAGTTAAAGCTAGGATCTAAGTGTTTCTCTTTAATCCTCAAGTTTATTCTCTGAAAATGGGAGGAGAGGATGGATGGCCTGTTTTACTACACTCTCTAGTCTGATATTTAGCTGTTTTACAATCTTGTAAGCAGACAGGGGGCTTCCCAGGTGACTCAATGGTAAAGAATCTGCCAGCCAGTGTAGGAGACGAGTTCAGACCCTCGGCCAGGAAGAGCCCCTGACCAAGGAGGAGGGCATGGTAACCTACTCCAGGATTCTTGCCTGAAAAATTCCATGGATAGAGGAGCTTGGTGGGCTATAGTCCATGGGGTCACTAAAGAGTTGGACACAACTTAGCGACTAAACCACAACAACAAGCAGACAAGACCACAGATACTAACTTGAGCTAACTTAAAGAGAAGGGAGTTACTGGAAGACCACTAGGAGGCTCACAGAGTCATGGGAACTGGGAGGATCACACTGGAAATGGGCAGGAATGGGGACTGCAGGGGGGCTAGGAATTAGAAACCCTGGCAATCTTTGTAAAGCAAAAGAGTGGGGAGAGCATGCCACCCCTGCAATGTGTATGTTACAGACTTTTCTATTGTCTCTCTGTCATTGGCTCAACTGTCTAAGAGCGAGCATCTGATAACTGAGCTTGCTGGTCTGCTGAATCAAGTAGGGCAAGCATCTGTTTTGTTCTGCTCCGGTAATGGAATGTGCTCACCAGGAATTACTGCTGCATCAAGATTACCCACAGTCTGGATGGATGAATTCCAAAAGTAAATCTGATGCTCTTGAGGCAGCCAAAGCAAAAACAAATGCCAACCGAAACTGTTTGAAGGAACCAGTTGAAATGTAGGAGAAAGGGATGAGGAAGTAAGGATGGGAGGAAATGGGGAAGAGGTAAAATCATCAGGAAACATTCACTCAAGGAAAATTAATTTTTGACAGTAGGTACGTCTGTATACGAGTAATGGTGACTTTTTGTCTAACATGATTTTAAAGCTCTCTGAAAGCTCGGAGTTTGAAAAGCGTGTCTTGGTGACTTAGAAATATTGCCACCCTCTTTACCACCAGATGGCGCTTTACATATAAAGAGTGAAACATGGATCCTGGGGAAGTTTCCAAGCTCCTGCTGTTGGCAAAATGCTTTTGTGTAGCAATTGTTAAAGAAATCCACCTTGCAATGCAAGAAATTAAAGAATCCGCCTGCAGTTCAGGGGACCCCAGTTCGATTCCTGGGTTGGGAAGATCCTCTGGGGAAGGGATAGGCTACCCACTCCAATATTCCTGGGCTTCCCTGCTGGCTCAGTTGGTAAGGAATCTGCCTGCAATGTGGGAGACCTGGATTCCATCCCTGGGTTGGTGAGAGGGTAACAGTCAGGAAGGCCAGGGGTCTCCAAACAGAGGAAATAGCCCGCAAGTGTCAGACATTTTCTCTCTCTTAAGCGGCAGGAGGAAAGAAACTAGTGATATTTTTTCCTTCTCTATACAAATTTAAAAGGAGGTTTCTCTTAAAATTCTGTGTTGCCATGACACCTGGTTTCACCTGAAGTTAACTATTCTCAAACTTAAAGATAACCAATGCCTTTTTCTTATGGATATGTTTATCTTAAGCTATGCTAATGTACTGTGCATTTACCCCAAACTCTGTCTTCAAGTCGGTTCGCCTTTTGGCTCAGAACCTACTTGATAAACCAGTATGTTATACTCAGATGTTGTTCCTCTAATCTACGTAAATGAAACTATTTGTATGGTGATCTGCCCGTCTTCAAGATTCAAGTTAATCATTTTATGGCCCAAGATAAACCATTTGGTGCCAAGATTTGCATTTACCCCAAACTCTGTCTTCAAGTTGGTTCTGCCTCTTGGCTCAGAACCTACTTGACAAACCAGTATGTTATACTCAGATATTGTTCCTCTAATCTATGTAAATGAAACTATTTGTATGGTGATCTGCCCTTCTTCAAGATTCAAGTTAATCATTTTATGGCCCAGGATGAACCATTTGGTGCCAAGATTATCCCAAAATGCATCTTATGGATGAGGGGCCTGGTGCCATTCTGAGTTTTGAGACATTCCTTTCTTTCATTAACAGACTGCTAGTGACTATATAACATCCAGCTGAAGACTAGCAGGGGGGTACTCCTTCTGCCCCCTTCTGATGCCTATGTCAGAAGCTTTCTCTATCTCCTTTATACTTTAATAAAACTTTGTTACACGAAAGCTCTGAGCGATCAAGCCTCGTCTTTGGCCCTGGATTGGATTCTTTTCCTTCGGGGCCAAGAATCCTGGCATCTTGATTCAACAACAACCTTTCATTGGGAAGATCCCCTGGAGAAGGGAAAGGCTACCTATTCCAGTATTCTGGCCTGGAGAAGTCCATGGACTGTATAGTGAGAGTCAGACATGACTTTCAGTTCACTCACTCATTCAGGAAATATTGAGCTCCTATTGGAAATGAGAAACTTAAGCCCAGATGAGGGATCCTGAACCTACCTAGGCAGATAGGGATGGCAAGTTTCCCGATTAACAGCTGAGACTGGGGCACCAGGACATGATAGACATTTGGAGGGATATTCTAACGTAAGGGAGAACCACCAAAGAGCCTAAAGGTGTGAAATACGTACACATCCATTTAGATTCAACTATGGATGGCTATTTAATTGTTTAGTTTGTTGTCTGGTGGTTTAGTCACTAACTCGTATCTGAGTCTTGAGATCCCATGGACTGTAGCCCACAAGGCTCCTCTGTCCATAGAATTCTCCAGGCAAGAATACTGGAGTGGGTTGCCATTTCCTTCTCCAGGAGGTCTTTCTGACCCAGGAATCGAACCTGGGTCTCCTGCACTGCAGATCCTTTACCAACTGAGCCACAAAGGAAGCTCAAAGTGAAAGTCGCTCAGTCGTGTCCAACTCTTAGCGACCCCATGGACTATACAGTCCATTGAATTCTCCAGGCCAGAATACTGGAGTGGGTAGCCTTTCCATTCTCCAGGGTATCTTCCCAACCCAAGGATTGAACCCAGGTCTCCCATGTTGCAGGCAGATTCTTTACCAGCTGAGTCTGACTCATCTCAATTCTGTATCCTGTGATCTGAACTTGGAAAAGTGAGCTGTCTGTTTGAAATAACTATTCTAATTCTATCCCTTGCTTTCCTTAGCCATAATTGTTCTTCAGCTTCCCAATTTTTCTCATCCTCTCATTTTTTGTGCTAGAGCTGCATTGGAACAGATGTATTGCAAAACAGGTGTTACATTAAAATACACCAGATCCCAAATGTTTATGCAACATCTACACTATATATATATAGAAGACTAAGAAAAAGCCCATGCTATATTACTGATGCATTCATTCTGTTTGTAACTTATTACCTGTTTTGCACATCATGCTTAGTCACTCAGTCATGTCTAACTCTTTGTGAAACCCTGGACTTCAGACCCCCAGGCTCCTCTGTCTGTGAGATTTCCCAGGCAAGAATACCTGAGTGGGTTGCCATTTCCTCCTCCAGGGGATCTTCCATACTAGGGATCAAACCTGCTTCTCTTGCATCTCCTGCATTGGCAGGCAGATTCTTTACCACTGTGCCACCTGGGAAGGCCATTCCATGATTAAAGCAATTATAATTTATTGTGTGCTTATGATAATAACTCTTTATGTTATCTCATTAAATCCTTAATACAGCTTAGAGTGATTATGATCCCATTTTACTGACGATGAAGCTAAGACTCATAGAAATTGAGTAGCATGCCCAGGTTTTCCAGAACAGAAAATTAAAGGCCTCAGGCTTAGTTTTCCATTAAATATTCTCATAGCTGAGGATATTTACATCTTTCAGGTCTCTGTTTAAATGTAGCAAATAATAAGAAGCTCAACAAATTTTTTATGTTTAAGGATTGACTCTCAGTCCCAAACTCTTAACTTTTATTGTGTTCCTAGGCAGAATTAAGATTTAATTTTTAAATCTCCTGATACTAAAGAATATGCTATGCAAAGGTTGTGCATGCCACATGCTAAATAATATGCGCCTTGATGGTCCATACTCTTTTTAAAATTAGAGTTTAATGTACATATAGTAAAGTAAATATTAAGCATGTGTGTGTTTTCACAGGTCTATATACTCGTGTAATCAACACCCAGATCAAGATACAGAACATTTTCAGCCCCTGAGGAAACTCTCTGTGCTGCCTTCTGGTTGATACCCTATTTCTCAGAGGTAGGTTTTCTTTTTTCTTTTTTAATTATTTATTTGGCTGCACTGGGTCTTTGCTCTGGCACATGGGATCTTTGATCTTTGTTGTGGCGTGGGAGATCTAGCTTCCTGATCAGAGATCGAATCTGGTTCCTCTGCGTTGAAAGCATGGTGTCTTAGCCACTGGACCACCAAGTGAGTCCCAGAGGTAGGTTTTCTGAATTCTATCACATAAATTAGTTTGCTGATTTTTCAGGTTCAGATACATGTAATCTATAGTTGGTACTCTTGCATTTTTCTTTTTTTTTTTTTGCTCTTCATAATATTTTGAAGATTTATCTGTGTTCTGCATATCAGTAGTTTCTTATTTTTATGGTTGTCATAGTCCTTTATATGAACACACCACAGTTTGTTTATTTATTCACCCACTAATGGGTGTTTAGGTTGTTGCTAGTTTTTGGCTATTAGGAGTAAAGCTGGTAAAAATATTCTTATACAAGTTTTTATAGACATATGTACTTGATACGTTATTTAGGGGAAGATATACTTAGGAGTGAAATTGATGTGTCATAAGGTATGCCTGTTTCGTTTCCTTTTGTAAGAAGTCCATGTTCAAGTATTTTGTCAATTTTAAAAGCTTTCTTATTGATCTATGAAGTTCTTTATATATTATGGGTATAATTCTTTATCAGATATGTCAGGTATATGTATTACAAATATATTCTCCCAGTTTGTAATTTGCCTATCCAGTTTCCTGCTAATGTGTTCTGATGATAGAAGTTCTCAGTTTTAATGAAGTCACATTCAAGAATTTTGTCTTTTGAAGTCAGTGCTTTTTCTGTTATGTGTAAGAAATCTTTGCCTACTGGAAACCTGTGAAGTCACTCTCCTACCTTTTCTTCTAGAGCTTTATTTTCTAGCTTTCATGTTTAGGTCTATGATCTACCTTGAATTAATTTTGGAGCTTGATGTGAGGTAGGGTTTATTGTTTTTCCCGTATGAATATGAAGTTGTTAAAGTGCCTTTTAATGAAGAAGACTATCAGTTCCCTGCTGAACTGCGATGACACTTTTGTCGTAAACCAAGTGACTATAAATATAGGGTATTTCTGATCTCTGTTTTGTTATATTGGTCTATCCTTGCACTTATGCTCCACTGTCTTAATTGTTGTTGTTGTTATTTAGTTGCTAAGACACGTCCGACTCTTTGTGACCCCATGGACTGCAGCCCACCAGGCTCCTCCGTCCATGGAATTTTCCAGATCCTCCTCCAGGGGATCTCACTGGCCCAGAGACTGAACACATGTCTCCTCCTTGGCAGCTGGATTCTTTACCACTTCTCCACCTGGGAAGCCTGCTGTCTTAATTACTGCAGCTTTATAGTAAATCTTGAACTCTGATAGTATAAGTTCTGTGATTTTATTCATCTTTATGATAGTCTTGGCTATTTTAGGTTCTTTGTATTTCCAGATAAATTTAAGATTCAACCCGTCAGTAGCCACCAAATATTCATGCTGGGCTTTTGATTGCGTTTATGTCAAATCTGTACATCAAGTTGGATATCAATATTCAATCTTTTGATTCATAAACATGATCTTGCTTTCCATTTATTTAGGTCATTTTATATTTCTTTCTATAGTACAATGGAGAAGGCAATGGCAACCCACTCCAGTACTCTTGCCTGGAAAATCCCATGGACGGAGGAGCCTGGTAGGCTGAGTCCGTGGGGTCACTAAGAGTTGGACACGACTGAGCGGCTTCACTTTCACTTTTCACTTTCATGCATTGGAGAAGGAAATGGCAACCCACTCCAGTGTTCTTGCCTGGAGAATCCCAGGGACGAGGGAGCGTGGTGGGCTGCCATCTACGGGGTCGCACAGAATCAGACACGATTGAAGCAACTTAGCAGCAGCAGCCGCAGCTATAGCACAAACTTGCAATATTTTGCAGTTTTCAACATTAGCTTTATGAAACTTTTCTTAAACTTGTTCCTAGATGTTTGATTTTTTCATTCTAATATAAATGGTATTTTTAAATATTTCATTTTCTGATCATTTCTTGATAGTACATAGAAATACAGTTGTTTTTTTATACTTTGGGCTTCACTTGTGGCTCAGCTGGTAAAGAATCTGCCTGCAATACGGATTCAGTCCCTGGTTTGGAATGATCCCCTGGAGAAGGGAAGAGCTACTCACTCCAGTATTCTGACTTGGAGAATTCCATGGGCTATACAATCCATGGGGTCTCAAAGAGTTGGACACGACTGAGTGGCTTTCACTTTCACTTCTATACCTTAAGCTTGTATCTAAAGAGCTTGTTGGTAAACTTATGATTTTAATAGTTGATATGTTTTCAGATTTTGTTTTTACAGTCATGTAAAATGTGAGTGAAAATCATTGTACTTTTTTCCCAATCGTATCTTTGATTTATTTCTAATCTTATAGCACCATGTAGGGCCTCCAGCACAATGATACTAAAAGCTGTGGTGCTCATCTTGTTGGGGAGAAAGCTTTGACTGTTGCACCACTGAATATGATGTTTAAAAAAAATAAATTTCTTTTAAATTTATCTGCCTGCGCTGGGTCTTAGTCACAGCACACAAGATCTTCATTGCTCCATGTGGCATCTAGTTCTCTGACCAGGGATTGAACCTGGGCCCCCCACACTATGAACAGTCTTATCCACTGGACCACCAGGCAAGTCCTTACCTATAGGGTTTTATTACTAGATAATTTTTCAAAAATCCTATTTCCTTCCATTTCTACTTTGTTGAGGATTCTTCCTTCTGAAATTGTGAATGCATGTTTAGTTTTATCAAATGTGCTTTCTCCATGTATTGTCATGACTGCACTTTCTCCCTATTTTTAAAAATTCTGTTAATGTTGTGAATTACACTGATAGAATTTTAAAATGTTAAACTGTCCTTTTATTCCTGGAATAAACCCCTCTTGGCTGTGATGCATCATATTTTTTTTTTTTTTAATTATCCCTGGAATCCTGTTTACTGATATTTTGTCAGGATTTTTACATCTACATTCAAAAGAGACACTGGCCTGTAATTTTTTCTTTTTTTGTAATGTCTTTTTTAGTTTTGGTATGAATGTTTTAATGATCTTAAAAAATTGAGATCAGAAGTCTTCTCTCTTTTTCTATTCTTTGAGTATTTGTACATTTAGTATTATTTTTTCCTTAAATATTTTGAAGAATTCATCATTAAAGCCATATGGATCTGCTGGTTTTTTGTGGGAAAATTTGGAAGTAATTTGTGTCAGCACATCAAATTTTAGTCATTCTCTATAGGTAATGTCCTTATTCAAGAGAAATATTATTATAGTTTGAGGTGAGTTTGAAGTTTATATAAAATAATAAATTATAGGTATGTCTTTGTATTGGGCTTCCGTGGTGGCTCATATGGTAAAGAATCTGCCTACAACATAGGAGACCCAAGTTCGATCCCTGGGCCAGGCAGATCCCCTGGAGAAAGAAAGCACTACTCATTACCATATTCTTGCCTGGAGAATTCCATGGACAGAGGAGCCTGGCAGGCTCTAAAGAGTTGGACATGACCAAGAGACTAACGAACACAAAAATCATGTCTTTGTACTAAGAAAATAAAAAAAAAAACTAGTAATCTTCAAATTATTGGTTTTTGCTTCATATATTTTGAAGCTCTGTTATTAAGAGCATAAATGTAATAGGATAATTAGGATGTAAAAATTAAGATTTTTATGTCTTGTTCATAAATTGACCCCTTTATCATTATGAAATGGTAACATACTTTGCTCATCCTATCTCTGGTAACATCCTTTGCTCTGAAATCTAACTTGTCTGATGGTAATATAACTACTCTAGTATTTACTGATTAGTGTTAGTGTGGTATACTTTTTGCCACCTATTTAGTTTTTGCCTATTTGTTTATATTCTGAATGTGTTTCTGATAGGCAGCCTATAGCGGGGTCTTCCTAAGTCACTTCAATCATGTCTGACTCTGTGCGACCCTATGGACTGTAGCCCTCCAAGCTCCTCTGTTCATGGGATTCTCCAGGCAAGACCACTGGGGTGGGTTGCCATATTCTCCTCCAGGGGATCTTCCCGACCCAGGGACTGAACCTGTGTCTCTTACACCTACCTGCACTGGCAGGTGGGTTCTTTACTGCTGGTGCCACCTGGGAAGCCCTGAATTCTAATCTGCCATCTTGCTATTTGTTTTCTATTTGTCTTGTCTGGCTTTTGTTCTCTTTGTTCTCTTTTTCTGCCTTCTTTTGGACTAACTGATTTTTAAATTCCTTGTTGAGGGGGCTTACTTGTTACATTTCTATTGTATTTATGCTGCTGCTGCTGCTGCTAAGTTACTTCAGTCATGTCCAACTCTATGTGACCCCATAGACGGCAGCCCACCAGGCTCCCTCGTCCCTGGGATTCTCCGTCCCAATCTATCTTCAAGTGATAACACTTAACATATAAGAACCCAACAAGTGTATACTTCCATTTCCTCTCTTCCAGCCTCTGTGCTATTGTTGACATACATTTTACTCTCATATATTTTATAAACCCTAAAATATATTGTTATTATCTTTGCTGTGTCCTTTCTAAAAAAAGTATGTCTCTTAAATCATATAGAAAACTAAAAACTGAAATCACGAACCATTGTTACAATAGTAATGCACGAGTGCCTATGTGCTAAGTTGTTCAGTCGTGTCCAGCTCTTTGAGACTGTATGGACTGTAGCCCGCCAGGCTCCTCTGCCAACGGGATTCTCCAGGCAGGAATACTGGAGTGGGTTGACATGCCCTCCTCCAGGGGATCTGCCTGACCCAGGTCTCTGATGTCTCCTGCATTGACAGGCAGGTTCTTTACCACCAGCACCACCTGGGAAGCCCACCTTTAGTACGAGGTTATGTAATTGCCCATGTACTCTCCTTTACTGAGATCTTTATTTCTTCACATGGCTTTGAGTTACTTCAAATGTCCTTTCATTTCAATTTGCAAGATTCACTTTAGCATTTCTTGCAGGGCATGTCTAAAGGTAATAAACATCCTCAGTTTTTATCTGGGAATATTTTGATTTTTCTGTCTTTTTTTTTTTTTTGGTCACTTCATATAGCTTGTGGGAACTTAGTTCCCCAACCAGGGATTGAACTCAGACTCTAGGTGATGAAAACGCCTAACCACTGGTGCTGTGCTGTGTGTACTAAGTCACTTCAGTTGTGTTTGACCCCATGGACTGTAGCCTACAAGGCTCTTCTATCCATGGGATTTTCCAGGCAAGAATACTGGAGTGGGTTGTCATGCCCTTCTCCAGGGGATCTTAACTCAGGGGTCGAACCCACATCTCTTAAGTCTCTTTCATTGGCAGGTGAGTTCCTTACCACTAGCGCCACAAGAAAATTTCCACTCCCTCATTTTTTAAAAGACCTTTTGTTGGAGTATAGTTGATTTACAGTGTTGTGTTGGTTTCAGGTGTACAGCGGAGTGAATCAGTTATACATGTGCTCTTATTTTTGTTTTTAAATTCTTTTCCATTCAGGCCATTACAGAATATTGAGTAGAGTTCCCTGTACTATCCACTAGGTTCTTATTAGTTATCCATTCTATATATAGTAGTGTGTATATGTCAATCCCAATCTCCCAATTTATCCCTCCACCCTCTTATCTCCTGGTAGCCATAGTTTATTTTCTACATCCATGACTCTACTTCTGTTTTATAAATAAGTTAATTTGTATTCTCTTTTTTTAAAGATTCCACATATAAGTGATATCGTATGATGCTTGTCTTTCTATATCTGACTAACCTACAGTATAGCTTCAAGTTTAGTATGTTTGGAAGCCAAAATTTTTTTCTCATTTAATTTTTCCCATTGTTTCTTATTTATTCTTTTAATTTTTGGCTGCATTGGATCTTAGTTGGCTTCCTGTTGGATTTTCATTGCATTGTGTGGACTTCTCTCTAGTTTCAGCACGCAGCCTTACTAGCCTTGAAGCGTGTGGGATCTTAGTTCCTTGACCAAGGATGGAACCTGTGTCCCCTGTATTGAAAGGTGTATTCTTAACCGCAGGATGACCAGGGAAGTCCCGCCTATCGTTTCCTTAAGCGTACTGCAATTTCCTCTATTATCATTATTCCTGTCTTATGAGTGAAAAACTGAAGCTCTGAAATATTAACATTTTTTCAGGCATACAAATTATTTATGCTAACATCAGGTGTGAACTCAGGTCTTCAATTGCCCAAATTTTTATTTTTTCTTATTTGAAATGGGGGGAAAACATGCAAAATGTTTATAAGAATGACAGGTCAGATGAGTACAGCATAAATATTAATTAGCATCCATTAATAAATAATGTTATATACATAGGTATCATTATCATATTTATTATTCATTGAGGTGAATAATAACATAACATAACATAACATAACATAACATAATAATAACATCTATTAAACATAGGAAAGTTCTATTGTATGACTTTTATCCTGCAGGTGCACCAGGTGGAATGGTGATAGTGTGCTATCTATTACTTGACATGTTCTTTTTTTTTAATAGTCTGACTTGAGTTTTCCTACATTTCTTCCTTGGGAGATTATTCTATAGCTTAGTCTCAAAGTATTCTCATTTGTAATATTATCTAATTTACCTTTCTTCAGTTGTGTTACATGTTTGCCATTTCATCTGTCCACCGTTTATAAACAGCTGTCACTCCCAATGACATAAATCACTCTGGGGTCAATCTTCCCAAGACATGTTCTTATGCTTTTAGTTATTGGGTGGCTTTCCCTCATCTCTCTCAGAAATTTCTCTGATTGCAGTTTCCCTTGAACAATGGGAGGGGGTGAGGTTTGGAGTGCCAACCCTCCTCACAGTGGACCCTCTCCCCAGTTTTACAGTCAAGTATCCCTCCCCACCCTGATATCTGCTGTTCCACATCCATGGATTCAGCTATTCCAGGATCTGTGTTACGATAGCATATATATTTAGTGAAAAAAATCTGCACGCAAGGGGACCGGGCAGTTCAGATTTGTACTGTTTGAGGATCAACTGAATAGTTTCCATCTGACATATAGATTCTTTATGCCACATAATGAAATACCAACTCCATTTTAATACTGAAGAATATAATAGTCTGTGTGAGTGATCACGTCATCTTATCCCAAAGCCTTCAGGAGCCATCTACACCTTCCAAGTAAATCCCAAACCTCTTTGCTAAGCATTCAGACCAGTCATCTCAGAAGTAACCTCCCCCTCCTTGTACTGCTATTACATTCTCTTCATATCTCAAATATGAGAGTTAACATGGAGAAGTTACCCAATGAGAAGCCCCTGATCTCAGCAACTAGAGAAAGCAGCACTTAGCAACAGAGACCCAGCGCAGCCAAAACGAAAAAGTTTGTTCAAGAATGTTTGCAGCAACATTATTCCTAATAGCTCCAAAGGGAAACAATTCATGTCTCCCTCAACAGTGGAATGGATAAATAAAGCGTGCAATCGTCACACAAAGGGATAACATGCAACAGTGAGAATGAACAAATCGCTACTGAAGAAATCACAGAGGAATCTCACAATGTTTAATGACAGAGCCACACACCGAAGCATACATACTGTATGCTTCTAAAAGTTCAAATACAGGTAAAATTAATTGATGATATTTGTTAGAATAATGTCGGGAGGGGGAATGAGGTGCATTTCTGTGGTAATGGTGGAGTTCTAGTTCTTGACCTGAATGGGGTTTACATGGTGTGCTTGCTTTGTGATAATTCATTGTCAGCAGAGGAGAGAGTATGAAAACAGTTCTGCAGGAGGAGATTCAATAAGTGTAGAAGGAAGAAGCAGCTGACTGTAATAAAAAAATAAAGGTTGATTCCCTCCCCAGTCCTCCTGCCCTCCATTTCCTAGGAGAGGAGTCTAGGAAAACCAAACATGAGACAAACAAATTCAGCTCGTACTCAAACTCTCAAACAGACCCAGAGACTCAGAAAGTCCATCACTCGGGACAAACGCTTATTTCCAGATTTATCCAGGGTGATTACCAAAGCGACACGTCTCTTCGCTGCTCAGGGCAAGAAGGAAAGGGAAAGAAAAAAAAAAAGAAAAATTTAAAAACATCGTTACTTCCCAATTTCTCTCTGCCTGGAGCTCTGATTCAACCGGGCCACCTGGGACCAGACACACCTAGGGGGCTGGGCCGCGGCCTTATTCTGACTCCCTAGCAACGGAGCGAGCCTTTGTCGCGTCCTAGCAACACGCTTCTCCCTTACTCTCGGCGGGCCCGCCCTCCCGCGGTCCCCTTACCCCGCTCCGCGCTCCGGCTGACCCTCTCAGTGGGCCTCCTAGAGGTCCCCAGAGCTTGGATTTGCGCTTTTTAATTCAAGTGCCGACCAGCTCTCTGAGTTCCTGTGGTGGGCACCTTTCAGGGAGAGCCAGAGTCGGGGGCGGGGGGCGGGGGACGGCAAGAAAAAAACGTTTAAGAAAGAAAAAAAAATAAATATAGAGATTTGGTAATTTTTAAGGTACATCCAAATTTCCCAGGAGAGGGGGGCTGAAGAGTGGGACAACCACGTTTGTGTAAACTCCATCTGAAGAAGAAAAGACGCAGGATCTAGCCGACTGGGGACCAGAGATGCTGGACACCATCCTCCCTTCGCTGCAGGACGTCGGCAGGCACCTGCTGCCCACGCTGCCCTCGCTGAGCCAGGAGGGTAAGCGACAGGGGCTGGGGGCTGGGGACGAAGCTTTACCTGCTTGGGGCAAAGCTAAGGGCTTCTGCCCATCCCCTGCCTCTGGAGGGCCTTGAAGGGCCCGTGTTGCCTTGTCAAGCAGCTGGTAATCACAGCCGACTCACGGTGGACATCCAAAGGCTCTTTTCATTTCTAGCTGCGCTGGGTCTTAGTTGCTCCCTGCTAACTCACTTGCTCGGTGTGGGAGGGACTTCCTTGACCCGGGATGGAACCCAAACCACCTGCACTTGGGAGCATTAAGTCTTAAGACACTTTTGTTTACTGACTACTTTAATGAGAGAAAGGGGCCAGCTGAGGGGTTTTTTATTAAATGAGACAATGTACACACAGGGACTGCTGCTGCTGCTAAGTCACTTCAGTCGTGTCCGACTCTGTGCGACTCCATAAGCGGCAGCCCACCAGGCTCTTCCGTCCCTGGGATTCTCCAGGCAAGAACACTGGAGTGGGTTGCCATTTCCTTCTCCAATGCATGAAAGTGAAAAATGAAAGTGAAGTCGCTCAGTCGTGTCGGACTCAGCGACCCCATGGACTGCAGCCCACCAGGCTCCTCCGTCCATGGGAGTTTCCAGGCAAGCGTACTGGAGTGGGGTGCCAGTGCCTTCTCCACACACAGGGACTAGCGTGGAGTAAGTCTCAATAAATGCTGGCTACAAACAACCACCCCAAATGGCTCCTTCTCAGAATTCAGGCAAGGCTACTTTTGTTGCCCATGGTATCTCAGGCTTGTGTTAAGAAAGTGAGATCAAGGGACTGCCCTGGTGGTCCAGTGGTTAAGACTCCGGGCTTCTACAGCGAGGGGAGTGGGTGAATGGGTTCCATCCCTGACTGGGGGAGTGAGATACTGCATGCTGCCTGTGGCAGTCAAAAAAGTTAAAAAAAAAAAACAAAAAAAACTGAGATTAAAAAAAAGAAATGGCTGTTTGGAAGAAGACTTGACATCTTCTATAGAAAATTTTCTAGGCTTAGTTAGAAAGTTTCTTTCTCAAAGTGACACCGAGATTAAAAAAAAAAAAAAAATTATTATTGGCCGCATTGGGTCTTCATTGCTTTGCCCAGGCTTTCTCTAGTTGTGGCGAGCAGGGGTTAGTTACTCTTTGTTGCACTTCTCAGGCTTCTCACTGCACTGTCTTCTCCTGTTGCAGAGCACAGGCTCTAGGTGAACCGACTTCAGTAGTTGCAGCCCGAGGGCGCAGTAGTTCTGACAACCCATGCCAGTATTTTCACCTGGGAAATCCCAAGGACAGAGGAGCCTGGCGGGGTACAGTCCATGGGGTCACAAAAGAGTTGGACATGACCGAGCAACTAAACAACACCAGTAGCACTTAGAGGGAACCACCATCATTTTACAGATGTGAATCGGTTGGAACTATTGAAGGCTGCACAGTGAGCAATCCATGGGGGCGGGAAGGCTGTAGGTCTCCAGACACACAGCACAGTGTGCCCTTTCCACTGCACTGTGCTCTGGGAATAGGTTTCCTTGTCTAAATCACTCTGTAATAATTTGCTCTGTTTGTATATCAATATTTTAGTTTTATAAGATGTTTTATAAAGTTAGGGGACTTATCTTTTCCTTTTGATATTAGTATCTATTTCAAGTATATATTATTCTGTAATATACATAATGAGCACTTGATCTTTTTTTTTTTTAATAATGATTATATATATAAGGTAAAGTGTTCCTACCTGGAATACATTTGGCATTGTGTTTAAAAATACGGTTTTGAAAGCACAAAATGTTTAGAATCTGAAGTTAAATGAAGGTTGAATTGAATATGGAAGGTACTTCCAGGGATGATTTCTTGTGGTTCTTGGTATTTCAGTGTTTGGTCAAAATAAATGATAACCTCAGCGTTCCTAAAAATATNTACATTTGGCATTGTGTTTAAAAATACGGTTTTGAAAGCACAAAATGTTTAGAATCTGAAGTTAAATGAAGGTTGAATTGAATATGGAAGGTACTTCCAGGGATGATTTCTTGTGGTTCTTGGTATTTCAGTGTTTGGTCAAAATAAATGATAACCTCAGCGTTCCTAAAAATATAACAGTAGCATATTCTTTAGATTGCTTTTTAGACTGGGTTAGAAGTATTTCTCTTTTGAGATTTAGTGATTCTTTTCCTGACACTTTCAGTCGCTCAGTCGTGTCCGACTCTTTGCAACCCCATGAATCGCAGCACGCCAGGCCTCCCTGTTTATCACCAGTAATGTCTCCCGGAGTTCACTCAGACTCACGTCCATCGAGTCCGTGATGCCATCCAGCCATCTCATCCTTGGTGGTCCCCTTCTCTTGAACATCAGGGAGTTCACGGTTCACATATTGCTGAAGCCTGGCTTGGAGAATTTTGAGCATTACTTTACTAGCGTGTGGAGTATGGAAAAAAATCAAAGTTAGAAATCACAGTCTGCAAGATTTCCAGGTCTGTTCCATTTGCATTACAGAGGCTTAAAGACTTCATTTCCTGAAAGAAATTATGTACATGTTTTCCTTTTCTTTCAGTGAAAAATATAAAATTTCATCTTAGAATAATAAACTCTGCTCTTATAAGACTTTGCCTATTAGATTTTTATTATTTTTTTTATTTCTGACTGTGCCAGGTCTTCATTGCTTGTAGGCTTTTCTCTAGTTGCAGTGAGATGGGGTTGCTTTCTACGGGCAGCATGAGAGCGTCTCGCTGTGGTGGCTTCTCTTGTTCATGAGCCCAGGCTCTAGGATGTGCAGACTCCAGTGAAGTGAAGTGAAGTGAAAGTCACACAGTCGTGTCTGACTCTTTGCGACCCCATGGGCTTNTTGCAGTGAGATGGGGTTGCTTTCTACGGGCAGCATGAGAGCGTCTCGCTGTGGTGGCTTCTCTTGTTCATGAGCCCAGGCTCTAGGATGTGCAGACTCCAGTGAAGTGAAGTGAAGTGAAAGTCACACAGTCGTGTCTGACTCTTTGCGACCCCATGGGCTTTACAGTCCATGGAATTCTCCAGGCCAGAATACTGGAGTGGATAGCCTTTCCCTTCTCCAGGGGATCTTCCCAATCCAGGGACTGAACCCCAGTCTCCTACATTGCAGGCGGATTCTTTACCAGCTGAGCCACAAGGGGAGCCCGCAGATTCCAGTAGTTGCAATATATGGGCTAAGTAGTTGCAGCTCCCTTGATCTAGAGCACTGGCTCAGTAGTTGTAGTCCATGGGCTTAGCTGCCCTGCAGCATGTGGGATTTTCCCAGATCAGGGATCTAAACCGTGTCTCCTTCATTGGCAAACAGAGTCTTATCTACTGTGCCACTAGGGAGGCCCCCCACTCCAACCCCGTTAGATTTTATAGGGTAAAATGACACAGTTGGACTTGACTGTATCTTTCAGATGAGGAAAAAAGATCTTCAAATTTCTAATTAAGCTCAGTCAGGTCTTTTCAGTAGGGTCTGGTTGCCAGCTATACAATTTCTGCTGGCCCTAATTAAATCATTTCATTTTGATATAGATTGTTTTCCTGAAATGTGGGCTGCAGTCTAGGTGAAAGGCTTAACAGTTTTGACTTTGAAAAGTCTTCATGTAAGTCTGGCTACTGAGATTCTGTATCATTAGTGAATTAAATATTTCTAGTCATGATGAAATTTTGAATTCAGGAAACAGTTGAGACTGTTAATTCTTAGCAGCCAGCAGCAGACAGAATTCTTTTGTCTGTAAGGGTGAGGAAGAGTGGGAAATGCAGTAGAATGGGACAGAGTGGAAGGAATACTTGAGTATATTTAATAAACTGTATATCCATGATTTAGAGTGAAGGGCAGAGTTGGCATCTAGCTCGCTGTAGCATGTCCTTGTTTTCTTGGTGAGTGAGTTTCCATCACCCAACTTGTTCCTTGAGGCTCATAAGAGTCACTTCCATCTGTGCATGCATGCTCAGTTGTGTCTGACTCTGGACTATAGTCTGCTGGGCTCCTCTGTCTATAGATCTTTTCAGCAAGAATACTGGAGTGGGTTACCATTTCCTCCTCCAGGGGATCTTCCCAACCCAGGGATTGAAAGGTTGTTGCTGAGTTGTGAAAGATGCTGGGATTCTTGACCTCCAGAGGAGAAGAATTCAATCTTGGACCAGAGACAAGCCTTGATCGCTCAGAGCTTTTGTGTAATAAAGTTTTATTAAAGTATAAAAGAGATTGAGAAAAGCTTCTGATGTAGACATCAGAAGGGGGCAGAAAGAGTGCCCCCTGCTAGTGTTTAGCTCAATGTTATATAGCTACCAGCAAATTGCTAATTAGAGAAAGGAAATGTCTCAAAACTCAAAGACTGTCACCAGGCCCCTCACCCACAACATGCATTTTGAGATAACACTGGTACCAGGTGAGTCATCCCAGGCCATATGATGATTGACATGAATCTTGCAGAAAGGCAGGTTTCCAAGTAAATATACAGTTTCATTAACATAGATTAGGAGAACAATGTATGCATAAAACATACTGGTTTGTTGAGCTCTTATCAGTTCTGTGTCTTAAGTGGAGAAAATCAGAGTCTAGGGTAAATACATAGTTCATTAACATAGCTTAAAAAAATATTTCCATAAGAAAAATGCATTGGTTAGCTCAAGGTTTGAGAAAAGCTAAGTTCAGGTGGAACCAGGTGTCATCATGGCAACACAAAATTTTAAGAGAAACTTTTAAATTTGTATACAGAAGGGAAAAAAATCTAACACGTGTAGTTTCCTCCTGCCGCTTAAGAAAGAGATAAAAAACGTCTGACACTTATAGTCTGTTTCCTCTGTTTGGAGACCCCTAGAGGTCCGTCTAGTCAAGGCTATGGTTTTTCCTGTGGTCATGTATGGATGTGAGAGTTGGACTGTGAAGAAGGCTGAGCACCGAAGAATTGATGCTTTTGAACTGTGGTGTTGGAGAAGACTCTTAAGAGTCCCTTGGACTGCAAGGAGATCCAACCAATCCATTCTGAAGGCGATCAGCCCTGGGATTTCCTTGGAGGGAATGATGCTGAAGCTGAAGCTCCAGTACTTTGGCCACCTCATGCGAAGAGTTGACTCATTGGAAAAGACTCTGATGCTGGGAGGGATTGGGGGCAGGAGGAGAAGGGGCCGACCGAGGATGAGATGGCTGGATGGAATCACTGACCCGATGGACGTGAGTCTGAGTGAACTTCGGGAGTTGGTGATGGACAGGAAGGCCTGGCGTGCTACAATTCATGTGGTCGCAAAGAGTCGGACACGACTGAGCGACTGAACTGAACTGAACTGAACTGAACTGAACCTTCCTGCCTGTTACCCTCTCAGGATCAAACTGGTGTCTCCTGTGTCTCCTGCATTGCAGATGGATTCTTTACCCACTGAGCCATTAGGGAAACCCATGAGTCACTGCTACTTCTCATTTCCCATCCTGTACATTCTCTGGCATATTAATAAAAATATTTATAATGCTGATATACAGGATTAAATAAGTGCAATTTTCCACATTAGGTAGTGGTTTAAACCATTAGGAAAAACAGTTACAAGAGTAAATCAAGCAGTTTCTAAAATGGGGAAAGAATGGGTTTTTGTGCCCAACTGCATCTATGCCATGAAGTGGTAAGCTGGTATTTGCCACTGTTCTTGATCCTTTCTTTTGAGAATTAAAACACAGCACTCTTTTGATTTACAGAAAGAGTTCACTAGTGGAAAATATCTGTAATAAACTCATGACTAAGTTTGGAATGGAAATGTCAACACAGACATGGATTTCTATATTTATGAGTATTAGTTATACCCAGAGTGTTCCTTCATATCATACAGTAACACTTTAGTACTTGACAACTACTTATTTTTTCTGCCACAGCTTTCCTGGAACATAGCTCAGAACAAGAAAATAAGCATAGAAGGCCTCCCTCTGATCATTTAAAGTAGAGAGTG
Source organism: Cephalophus harveyi (assembly GCA_006410635.1). Classification (NCBI taxonomy): domain Eukaryota; kingdom Metazoa; phylum Chordata; class Mammalia; order Artiodactyla; family Bovidae; genus Cephalophus; species Cephalophus harveyi. The sequence continues at coordinate 70,561 of SJYT01051977.1, read as the reverse complement.
TGAAGTCTATGTCCAAATACAAAGTAAAGCCCTTTGGGCCCTTACCCAAAAGTCTGTTTTCAAAAATTATTATTTTAGACATAATGTTAGTATATTTGTTGAAAGCAAGAGCACAGGTGATCAGAAGCAGTGAATTAAGACTGGGTGGTGAGCCTGCAGAGCACTCGGAGCAGAGAGGAGTGACAGCCGGAGTCCACTGGTGACTACTGAGAGTGAAAAGCAGTCAAGAATGAGGCAAAAATAAAAGTGCAGAGACAGCTAATACACAGACAATGATCTTTCATGCTTTAGTGGCCCCTGGCCTCCTTCCTATATTATGGAATGGTGTGAGAATGAAGGCTCATGTTAATCAAATGGCATGGTGTAGACTCTTGGAAGCTTGATGAATGGGTCATTAAGAAAAGCCTAGATTAGGGACTTCCCTGGTGGTCCAGTGGCTAAGACTCCATGTTCACAATGCAAGGGGCCCTGGTTTGATCCCTGGTTGGGGAACTAGATCCCACATACTGCAACTAAGAGTTCAAAAGCCACAACTAAAAAAAGATCCTGCGTGCCACAACTAAAGGTTCCACATGCCTCGATGAAGATTCAAGATCCCTTTTGCTGCAATTGAGACTCAGCACAGGCACATAAATACATATATATATATATATATAAATAAAAGGCTAGATAACACTAGGTTAACTCAGACCGTTAAGAATCTGCCTGCAATGCAGGAGACCCGGGTTTGATCCCTGGGTCAGGAAGATCCCCTGGAGAAGGGAATGGCTACTCACTCCAGTATTCTTGTCTGGAGAATTCCAGAAACAGAGAGGCCTAGCAGGCTACAGTCCATGGGATTGCCAAGAGTCTGACACAACTAACAACAACTAAGTTTATAGAATAAAGGGCAAGGTATGACATTTCCCTTTATTCTACAAAGATTTTCTCCCCTTCCTCTCCACCTTCTCTTTCTCTTTCGCCTCCTCTTTCACATTTTTGGAACTTAAAGCAAGTTAACTTTGCTTATTAGGAAAATTAACTTTGGGGAGTAACTTTATTTTCTGTTAATTTTAATTAATTAGAAATTATCACTTAAATAATGTAAATTATTCTGTATTTCGTATTCACATTTTTGTTTATGAACACTAAAATACTATCACAGGTGTGCTTTCATAAATTATTCATACATTATATTTTATTTACCTTGGATTTCAGAAGTTTCTACTATTTGGGGGAATGTGTCAGAATTTGTGGAACGGCAGCTATCCTTACACAAGGTAAGATTTATACTTTAATTTTAATATAGGACATTAAAGAATGTTTCCTCCTTAGTCTCCAATAGTTTTGCTGGGAGCAAGAGCAGATTTTAGAGCCATCCAGTGTAACCTGCAATCTTGTGATTTTATGATGCTCACACTTAGGACTTGTGGTTGGTAGATTTAACAGATACGGATTTCACCCTTAGGCAACGAATGTGAAAGTTCTGCTGTTCCAGTGATAGGAAGTGTATCGCTGATCAGCCCAGGTGTATATAGAGGAAGTAGATGAATTCTATTCATCTGTGATCTGGTAGTTTCTGGAGTGGCTATAGGAGGATATGATGCTTCTTGTCTTTCCTCTGTGCAGGAAATGGATTTTAAATGAAATCTAAGAAGGCAGTCAGGGCCTGAACTCTGCTTGCCAAAAATGAGAACCTTTGTCCAGGGATGGGCTATTTCGTCCCATCAAGCCTTGAGTTTGGATGCCACAGAACTGAACAGAGATGTTGGGAGTTTGGAGGGTGCTGGGATATTGTGAAACATTTATATCCTACTCAGAGGTCCCAATATGAGAACCTTTGATCTGAATTCATCCGTGCAATCTATTTTGCTTGATCTGATAATTTAAATTAGTCATCAGAACTTAAAATTGGGAGAGTTTGTACAAATTTTTTTTTTTGAAAAATCAGCCAATTAACAAAATCAGTTTTTGTTCAGTACATGTGACACTTGGCTGAATCTGACAAGGGTCTCTCCCCTTTAGACGGGGCATGCACTCCTAAGCCATCACATTGTCTGGCTCAGTACCTTCACTCCCTTGCATCCTTTCTTTGCTCCTGTAGCATTTGACTTCGTAACCTTTGATGTGTGATGTTTCCAGGAAGACAGAGACCTAGAGTGAGAGCCACAATCTTTTGCTTCTGCGCATTAACCAAGATCACCACACTATAGCACGTATCTTGTGTGTTTTGGGTTGTCTGATTTTAAGTGCGGGACATTAAACCTACCATAAAGAATGAGAGGGACTTCCTTGGTGGTCCAGTGGTTAATCCTCCATGCTCCCAATGCCAGGGGCTTGGGTTTGATCCCTGTTTAGGGTCCTAGATCCCACATGCCAGAACTAAAAGATCCCATATGCCGCAGCGAAGATCAAGACCCCGTGTGCCACAACTAAGATCTGGCGCAGACAAGTAAATAAATAGATAAATGTTTTTTTTTTTTTAAAGAGAAAGAGAATGAGGAAGCAGAAATTCTCTCCCCCTGATGGCAAGGGATTAAAATTTAAAATGTCACACAATTTCAGTCAGTTCAGTTCAGTCGCTCAGTCGTGTCCGACTCTCTGCAACACCATAGACTGCAGCATGCCAGGCTTCCCTGTCCATCACCAACACCCGGAGCTTGCTCAAACTCATGCCCATCAAGTTGGTGATGTGGCCAAAGTATTGGAGTTTCAGCTTTAGCATCAGTCCTTCCAATGAACACTCAGGGCTGATTTCCTTTAGGATTGACTGGTTGGATCTCCTTGCAGTCCAAGGGACTCTAAAGGGTTTTTTCCAACATCACAATTCAAAAGCATCAATTCTTTGGCACTCATCTTTCTTTATAGTCCAACTCTCACATCCATACATGACTACTGAAAAAAACATAGCTTTGATTAGATGGACCTTTGTTGGCAAAGTAATGTCTCTGCTTTTTAATATGCTGTTTAGGTTGGTCATAGCTTTTCTTTCAAGGAGCAAGTGTCTTTTAATTTCATGGCTGCAGTGATTTTGAAACCACCAAAATAAAGTCTGTCACTGTTTCCATTGTTTTCCCATCTATTTGCCATGAAGTGGTGGGACCAGATGTCATGATCTTAAGTTTTCTGAATGTTGAGTTTTAAGCCAACTTTTTCACTCTCTTCTTTCACTTTCATCAAGAGGCTCTTTAGTTCCTCTTCACTTTCTGCCATAAGGGTGGTATCATCTGCGTATCTGAGGTTACTGATATTTCTCCCAGCAATCTTGATTCCAGCTTGTGCATCATCTAGCCTGGCAAATTGCATGATGTGCTCTGAATATAAGTTAAATAAACAGGGTGACAGTGTGCAGCCTTGATGTACTCCTTTCCCCATTTGGAACCAATCTGTTGTTTCATGTCTGGTTCTAACTGTTGCTTCTTGACCTGCATACAGATTTCTCAAGAGGCAGGTAAGGTAGTCTGGTATTTCCATCTCTTTTTAGGACAAGAGTAATCTTCAGTTCAGTTCAGTTCAGTCACTCAGTCATGGCCGACTCTTTGAGACTCCATGAATCACAGCACGCAAGTCCTCTCTGTCCATCACCAACTCCCAGAGTTCACTCAAACTCACGTCCATCGAGTTGGTGATGCCATCCAGCCATCTCATCCTCTGTCTTCCCCTTCTGCTCCTGCCCTCAATCCCTCCCAGCATCAGGGTCTTTTCCAATGAGTCAACTCTTTGCATGAGGTGGCCAAAGCATTGGATTTNGTCCATCGAGTTGGTGATGCCATCCAGCCATCTCATCCTCTGTCTTCCCCTTCTGCTCCTGCCCTCAATCCCTCCCAGCATCAGGGTCTTTTCCAATGAGTCAACTCTTTGCATGAGGTGGCCAAAGCATTGGATTTTCAGCTTCAGCATTAATCTTTCCAATGAATATTAGGACTGATTTCCTTTAGAATGGACTGGTTGGATCTTCTTGCAGTCCAAGGGACTCTCAAGAGTCTTCTCCAACACCACAGTTCAAAAGCGTCAATTCTTTGGCTCAGCTTTCTTCACAGTCCAACTCTCACATCCATACATGACCACTGGAAAAACCATAGCCTTGACTAGATGGACCTTTATTGGCAAAATAATATCTCTGCTTGGAGTAATCTTAGATAAAGAATAAAAGCAGCTATGGCATCCATACATTAAAAAAATATATTTATTTATTTGACTATACCAGGTCTTAGTAGTGGCATGTGGGATACAGTTCCTCCACCAGGGATCAAACCCAGGCCCCCTGCAGTGGGAGCGCAGGGTCATAGCCACTGGACCACAGGGAAGTCCCCATACATGTTTTCTTAGTCCTCACAGGCTTTGAATGATATGGAGATGATGGATCAGAAAAGCACTGTGGATTGAGATATTACATTTTATACTTCTTTGAAAACTTAGAGTCATGAAATACTAAAGCTGTAATGGGTCATAAAGAGCATTGAATTTTAAGGCACATGCTTAAATTTCTTTATGTGCTTCGGTATAACAGTGCAAAGGATTATTTTTCTTTACATTTCAGTGAATTCTCTCTGTTGCTTTTTTTTTTTTTTTTTTAGGCCCCCTGCAGTGGGAGCGCAGGGTCATAGCCACTGGACCACAGGGAAGTCCCCATACATGTTTTCTTAGTCCTCACAGGCTTTGAATGATATGGAGATGATGGATCAGAAAAGCACTGTGGATTGAGATATTACATTTTATACTTCTTTGAAAACTTAGAGTCATGAAATACTAAAGCTGTAATGGGTCATAAAGAGCATTGAATTTTAAGGCACATGCTTAAATTTCTTTATGTGCTTCGGTATAACAGTGCAAAGGATTATTTTTCTTTACATTTCAGTGAATTCTCTCTGTTGCTTTTTTTTTTTTTTTTTCCCTTTGTCTTTTCAGGGAGTTCAGATTCCAGGACTAGGAACTTTCACTTTCATGAGACAAAAGCTTGAGGTGGGAAACAAGAAGTTTTTCCTAATTCAGAGGCCCGTGTTTATCATGGCAGAGAAGTTAGTACAGATCCATGGACTCAAACAAAACAGAGTATATACTCCTGGTAAATAGATTTTATCTTAAAGACTTTCCCAGAACGTGACTAGCCTGGGGATGAAAATGAAAGGGCAATGCTTGGCCAGTTCTTGCTTTACTGGTTTCTGCTTTGAGAAGCTCTCTTTTCATGTGGTACCTTTGTCAGAGGGAGGGGCTGAGGTAGGGAATAATATTCAGTCTTCTTGCAGGTCATTTTCAACCTCAGAAGCTCAAGGCCGGATGTGACATCAAGGCACATCACTGAGTCATACAGATTTTTATTCTTATTTCAGATCTAAGAAATTAAAAGTGGTTGTAAAGAAGAGAAAGTTTATTAGGGTTACTGGTTGGAAGAATCACAGTTAATATCAACTGGGAAAAGATCAACTGTGCTTCTATTGTATATCATCTATATTATTGAAATTTAAAAGTTGTTAGAAGGTTAATGGAGAAGGCAATGGCACCCCACTCCAGTACTCTTGCCTGGAAAATCCCATGGACGGAGAAGCCTGGTAGGCTGCAGTCCCTGGGGTCATGAAGAGTCGGACACTTACTGAGCGACTTCCCTTTCACTTTTCACTTTCATGCATTGGAGAAGGAAATGGCAACCCACTCCAGTGTTCTTGCCTGGAGAATTCCAGGGACGGCAGAGCCTGGTGGGCTTCCGTCTATGGTGTCGCACAGTCAGACACGACTGAAGCAACTTAGCAGCAGAAGGTTAATAATTCTGTAAAGACTTAATACCTCTCACATCCTAAAATCTTCCTTCTTTCCTTTGCTTCCTTATTCCCTTCCTCCCTCCTTCTTTTCCCTCCTTCCTTTTTCCCTTCCACGAATATTTACTAAGGGCCAATGACATGGCAGGCCTTGTCCCAGGTGCTAGAAACATGGGGGGAGACATGACACCTTCCCCAGGATACTTGCATTCCAGTTTCAGGGTGTGGCTTTGTGTGATACCTGCTCTGGTTACTTGTGGTGGGAGGATTCCCTCCTAATTTCTGGTTGTGTTCCTTTTGACTTTGCTTATCATGCCCTCTTGCATCAGACTTATATCTGGATGAAGAGAGTTCATCTACCCCCAGTGCCGACAAGGTGAAAAGGCTGGAACTTGCCTTTATGTTAATGTCTCTGGAAGTTAATTTGCAGAGTAACTTTCTACCGAAAAATGATATGTTGGAAAAACAAACACCAACAAGCTATACTTATAATTTGTTATGCCTGTATTCTGTATGGTAAATTTGATGGATTTTTCAACCATTTAAAAATTTATTTATTTTTGACTACACTGGGTCTTCATTGCTTTGTGTGGGCTTTCTCTTTCAACAAGAGAAAATGAAAAGCTTGTCTGTAGCACAGTTTAGAAAGCTAATTGTGCTTGTTCTGGGCAAAACATTCTACTTTTAGGGAAATTTTAATTGAGCATTAAAGAGTACAACTAGAGGCTTCACAGGTACAGTTATGTTTTTAAGTATTAAGTGAGAATCAAGTGATTATTTGTGAGTGTGTATGATATGTCTTTGTTATAATCTCTAATTCTTTCCTCTTCTCCTTTCTCCTCTAGGTGATATCCCAATAGTTCCACTTAATTTTGTCATGTTATCCTTAGAGGGTCCATTTAGCAGAGATATAGTGGAAGGATGTGTGAAGGAGACGCTGCTTTTTTTGTCACGGTCCATTTCCATCAAACAAAATGTGGAGTTTACATTCAAAGGAATCGGAGTCCTCATGATCAAAGACAGCAAAGTTAAGATGAGATTCTATAAGGACTTCCTTTGTACAATGGATGGAAGCGGGGCTTTGGCGAAAGCCCTAGCAAATGTAAATTATGTTTTCCTTCTCCTAACCCCTTTCTTTCTTTCCTTTTTTTTTAATTATATTTATTTATTTTAATTGGAGGCTAATTACTTTACAATATTGTATTGATTTTGCCATACATCAACATGAATCCGCCACGGATGTACAGTGTTCCCCCTCCTGAACCCCCCTCCCACCTCCCTCCCCATACCATCCCTCTGGGTTGTCCCAGTGCACCAGCCCCAAGCATCCTGTATCTTGCATCAAACCTGGACTGGCGATTTGTTTCTTCTATGATATTATACATGTTTCAATGCCATTCTCCCAAATCATCCCACCCTCTCCCTCTCCCACAGAGTCCAAAAGACTGTTCTATACATCTGTGTCTCTTTTGCTGTCTTGCATACAGGGTTATCATTACCATCTTTCTAAATTCCATATATATGTATTAGTATACTGTATTGCTGTTTTTCTTTCTGGCTTACTTCACTCTGTATAATAGGCTCCAGTTTCATCCACCTCATTAGAACTGATTCAAATGTATTCTTTTTAATGGCTGAGTAATACTCCATTGTGTATATGTACCACAGCTTTCTTATCCATTCATCTGCTGATGGACATCTAGGTTGTTTCCATGTCCTGGCTATTATAAACAGTGCTGCAATGAACATTGGGGTACATGTGTCTCTTTCAATTCTGGTTTCCTCGGTGTGTATGCCCAGCAGTGGGATTGCTGGGTCATAAGGCAGTTCTATTTGCAGTTTTTTAAGGAATCTCCACACTGTTCTCCATAGTGGCTGTACTAGTTTGCATTCCCACCAACAGTGTAAGAGGGTTCCCTTTTCTCCACACCCTCTCCAGCATTTATTGCTTGTAGACTTTTGGATCGCAGCCATTCTGACTGGTGTGAAATGGTACCTCATTGTGGTCTTGATTTGCATTTCTCTGATAATGAGTGATGTTGAGCATCTTTTCATGTGTTTGTTAGCCATCCGTATGTCTTCTTTGGAGAAATGTCTGTTTAGTTCTTTGGCCCATTTTTTGATTGGGTCGTTTATTTTTCTGGAATTGAGCTGCATGAGTTGCTTGTATATTTTTGAGATTAGTTGTTTGTCAGTTGCTTCATTTGCTATTGTTTTCTCCCATTCAGAAGGCTGTCTTTTTACCTTGCTTATAGTTTCCTTTGTTGTGCAGAAGCTTTTAATTTTAATTAGGTCACATTAGTTTATTTGTGCTTTTATTTCCAGTATTCTGGGAGGTGGATCATAGAGGATCCTGCTGTGATTTATGTTGGAGAGTGTTTTGCCTATGTTCTCCTCTAGGAGTTTTATAGTTTCTGGTCTTACGTTTAGATCTTTAATCCATTTTGAGTTTATTTTTGTGTGTGGTGTTAGAAAGTGTTCTAGTTTCATTCTTCTACAAGTGGTTGACCAGTTTCCCAAGCACCACTTGTTAAAGAGATTGTCTTTTCTCCATTGTATATTTTTGCCTCCTTTGTCAAAGATAAGGTGTCCATAGGTGCATGGATTTATCTCTGGGCTTTCTATTTTGTTCCATTGATCTATATTTCTGTCTTTGTGCCAGTGCCGTACTGTCTTGATGACTGTGGCTTTGTAGTAGAGCCTGAAATCAGGCAGGTTGATTCCTCCGGTTCCATTCTTCTTTCTTCCTAACCCCTTTCTGAATTTGTAAATATGTTATCTTTAAGATTGACAAGGGCTTCCCTGGTGGCTCAGTGGTAAAGAATCTGCCCGCCAACCCAGGAGACGCAAGTTCAGTCCCTGGGTTGGGAAGATCCCCTAGAGGAGGAAATGGCAACCTACTCCAGTATTCTTACCTGGAAAATCCCACGGACAGAGGGACCTGGTGGGCTACAGTCCAGGCGGTCATAAAGAGTCAGACAGGACTTAGAGACTAAAACAACAGCAACAAGGTTGACATATGTTAAATGGCAGTTACCCCAAGTCAAAGAAGGGCTTGTTTATAGATGATTAACTCTTCGACAAAAAAGTTAGAAGGGTTAAGGAACTAAGTTTTGTGTCAATGCCAACTGAAAAATTATAAACAGTAGTAGAAACTCATAATTATGAACATTTTATAGGATAGTACCTTATAGTTTAAGAAGTTTTTTTCTACATATATTATTTTATTTGACTCTCAAAACATTATAAAACCAGAATTATTATCCTGATTTTACCAGTGAGAAAAATAGGGTTCAGAGAGGTTGTGTGGGAACCTGAAGTCCGGGAGTTCAGCAGTAGAACTGAAATTTAAGCCAAGACTTCCTAATTACTCTTTTTGTGCTGATTATACTATTTTATTTTAATGAAAGTCTACAGAAAAATCTAATTCAAGTCATAGAAATGTATATTCAGCTTTTAATTTGCATTGTTTAGAAGAAATTTCATAGTTGATCATTCACCGTTAACTGTTATAGCTGGTGTGACCATCATGCTAAGTTGGACACTGCAGACTTTAAGGAGGCAGTGAAACAATCATTCAACAGGGCTAACTGAAACTCTTTTTTTTTTTTTTTTTCCAATTTATTTTAGTTGGAGGCTAATTACTTTACAATATTGTGGTGGTTTTTGCCATACGTTGATATGAATCAGCCATGGGTGTACATGTGTTCCCCATCCTGACCCAGCCTCCCACCTCCCTCCCCATCCCATCCCTCAGGGTCATCCCAGTGCACCAGCCCTGAGTGCCCTATCTCATGCATCAAACCTGGACTGGCGATCTGTTTCACATATGATAATATACATGTTTCAATGCCATTCTCCCATATCATCCCACCCTCGCCCTTTCCCACAGAGTCCAAAAGACTGTTCTATACATCTGTGTCTCTTTTGCTGTCTTACATATAGGGCTATCATTACCATCTTTCTAAATTCCACATATATGTATTAGTATACAGTATTGGAGTTTTTCTTTCTGGCTTACTTCACTCTGTATAATAGGCTCCAGTTTCATCCACCTCATTAGAACTGATTCAAATGTATTCTTTTTAATGGTGAGTAATATATCATCACATATAATCACACAATATCACACATTTTATCACATAATATCACATTTTTGTGTATATCATCATCATAAATATCATGTATATATATATACACATATATCCATTGTGTATATGTGCTACAGATTTCTTATCCATTCATTTGCTGATGGACATCTAGGTTGCTTCCATGTCCTGGCTATTATAAACAGTGCTGCGATGAACATTGGGGTACACGTGTCTCTTTCAATTCTGGTTTCCTTGGTGTGTATGCCCAGCAGTGGGATTGCTGGGTCATAAGGCAGTTCTATTTGCAGTTTTTTAAGGAATCTCCACACTGTTCTCCATAGTGGCTGTACTAGTTTGCATTCCCACCAACAGTGTAAGAGGGTTCCCTTTTCTCCACACCCTCTCCAGCATTTATTGCTTGTAGACTTTTGGATCGCAGCCATTCTGACTGGTGTGAAATGGTACCTCATTGTGGTCTTGATTTGCATTTCTCTGATAATGAGTGATGTTGAGCATCTTTTCATGTGTTTGTTAGCCATCCGTATGTCTTCTTTGGAGAAATGTCTGTTTAGTTCTTTGGCCCATTTTTTGATTGGGTCGTTTATTTTTCTGGAATTGAGCTGCATGAGTTGCTTGTATATTTTTGAGATTAGTTGTTTGTCAGTTGCTTCATTTGCTATTGTTTTCTCCCATTCAGAAGGCTGTCTTTTTACCTTGCTTATAGTTTCCTTTGTTGTGCAGAAGCTTTTAATTTTAATTAGATCCCATTTGTTTATTTTTGCTTTTATTTCCAGTATTCTGGGAGGTGGATCATAGAGGATCCTGCTGTGATTTATGTCGGAAAGTGTTTTGCCTATGTTCTCCTCTAGGAGTTTTATAGTTTCTGGTCTTACGTTTAGATCTTTAATCCATTTTGAGTTTATTTTTGTGTGTGGTGTTAGAAAGTGATCTAGTTTCATTCTTCTACAAGTGGTTGACCAGTTTCCCAAGCACCACTTGTTAATTGTCTTTTCTCCATTGTATATTTTTGCCTCCTTTGTCAAAGATAAGGTGTTCATAGGTGCATGGATTTATCTCTGGGCTTTCTATTTTGTTCCATTGATCTATATTTCTGTCTTTGTGCCAGTACAACACTGTCTTGATGACTGTAGCTTTGTAGTAGTGCCTGAAGTCAGGCAGGTTGATTCCTCCAGTTCCATTCTTCTTTCTCACGATTGCTTTGGCTATTTGAGGTTTTTTGTATTTCCATACAAATTGTGAAATTATTTGTTCTAGTTCTGTGAAAAATCCCGTTGGTAGCTTGATAGGGATTACATTAAATCTAAAGATTGCTTTGGGTAGTATACTCATTTTCACTATATTGATTCTTCCAATCCATGAACATGGTATATTTCTCCATCTATTTGTGTCCTCTTTGATTTCGTTCATCAGTGTTTCATAGTTTTTTATATATAGGTCTTTTGTTTCTTTAGGTAGATATATTCTTAAGTATTTCATTCTTTTCATTGCAATGGTGAATGAAATTGTGAAACTCTTTTTTTTAAACCTTTTATTTTGTTTTGGGGTATAGCTGATTAACAGTGTTGTGATAATTCCAGGTGAACAGTGAAGGGATTTGGCCATACATATTCATGTATCCATTCTCCCCCAAACTCCCCTCCCATCCAGGCTGTCACATGGCATTGAGCAGAGTTCTAGGCGCTATATATACAAGTCCTTGTTGAGAACTAATTGAATCTGAATGTACTAATTTGGGATGGATGAATTGGATTATCATGAATGTTATATAATCTTGTGACCCATAGAACAAAAATCTGACTTTCTTTGTTTTTAATGAAAGAGCTATGAAAGAAAATGTTATACATATGGTTTAATTCTCCCTTCTGATTTCTCCTTTTGCAGTGCTCTGGGATGGGGGTAGCCCTTGGTGTTTTCTCCACATCCTGGGTTCATACAGGATGGCTCAGAGGGATGCCAACCCTGTGTGTGCAGAGTGGAGACACATACACATGAGTATCACCCTCTCATTTTCATTAAAACACAGGCAGGATGTGCAAAATCAGAAACAAGGCCAAAGTGCTGCTCCATCTCTCATCCTCAGGGATTCTGCAGAACTTTGTATGCTTTGATACATGTTTAAAGATAGGATAATGCTTCATTTGGCCTGCTGTACTCTAAGATGTACCTTTCAAGGAGAGTTTTCCAAAAGAACTGCTCTTGATGGATATCCTATAAAAAAAAGCTCTATAGGCCAAAGCACATATAGGTATGTTAAAGGACCTGAGAAGTCTGGCTGGAAAGAAGCAGCTTTAACTGCCTGAAAGTATTTAATCATGGAACGTTAGGTTGAGTCAATATTCATTAATGCCTGTAAAACAGATTTCGGAAAACTGCTGTAAAGTTGTGAGAGTGACTGTTTTTCCCCTAAATGTTCCATAACGTAAACCCAAGTGCTGTCTTGTAGAAGAGTTCTCTTAGGAAGTTGTGTGCCGATTTCAGTGATGCTGCTTTAGCTGAAAATATTTTTAAAACTTTGATCTTTAGAATCTCCTTCAAAGCCTTTTGTAAACCAGATCATTAATCCAAAAAGAATAATTTTACATGTTATTCTATACTAGCATAATTTAATAATGTGATTATTATATATAATATGCAATTATTAAATATTTTATAAATTATATTATAATACAATTTGTAGATTATAATAAATATATTATATATAATAACTGTAATTGTCACTATTTGTGGAGTGCTTTTATTATAGTACCTCCTAAAAGTCCTGTGAATTTGACCCCACATATCAAGGGTCTAAAGCTTTATAGCTGTTGTTGTTGTTCAGTCCCTCAGTCATGTCTGACTCTTTGTGACCCAAAGACTGCAGCATGCCAGTCTTCCCTGTCCTTCACTATTTTCTGGAGCTTGCTCAAACTCATGTCCCTTGAGTCGATGATGCCATCCAACCATCTCATCCTCTGTCACTCCTTTCTCCTTTTGCCCTCAGTCTTTCCCAGTGTCAGGGCTTTTCCAATGAGTCAGCTCTTTGCATCAGTTGGCCAAAGTATTGGAGATTCAGCATCAGTCCTTCCAAACAATATTTAGGGTTGATTTCCTTTAGGATTGACTGGTTTGATCTTGCTATTAGCAGTGTGGGGATTTAAACATGAGGATAGCTGACTCCAAAGTCCTTCTCTCAACTATCCAGTTTTAGAGTTATTTGGGTCAAGAGTGGAACTAGCCAGCTTGCTCATATTCCTGAGAGTTTCAAGAAGTTGGCTGTCCTCTTAAAGATGAGGAGCTGTCAACCCTGAGGGCAGTTTCCAAGGAGGAAATGGTTTGAGAAAAGACAGCACAATGAAATTGGGATGGGACCAAGCAAGGTGACTTCTTTGATAAATGAGATCATTCTTCATTGGATGTTAAGTTCTAGACTTTAAGCCCTAAACAGAAATAACAGGGGAGGGTATCATGGTAGTCTGAGGCCTTCGAGCAGCCTGTGGCTCTGATTGTCTGTGTCCTGGACCACAGCCCAAATGTAACCTGCCTTTTTCCCTGTCCCCAGAGGCCTGACACGGTGGACTCAGTGTTGTCTAGCAGAGAGAACTTGGGGAAGCGACCCAACAGCGTGCTTGCATTTCCAAGGTCAGTGCTTTCCTCCATAGGTTCCTCCGGGCATGGCCGTCCTTGCCGACCTGTTGATGGCATGCTCCATCTAGTGCTTGCTCTCTCTCTGTGTTCCAGCAAATGAGTTTATTGCATGCACTTTCTGTAGTTAAGTTAAAAAACAACGGACACTTAGAATACTTTTTTTTTTTTAATTACTCTTGGTTCCCTGGGAACTCTCTTACTGCCTTCCACCAACCTTAGTCCTTGCAAGTATCAGTAAAATTTTTCTCATCCACTAGGCTTTCTTCTACCTTTCACCCCTTCCTCTGACCTAGTCTCTTCCTCATCATGTACTCTAGACTAACAGCTGTCTAAGATTTGATTTTTACCACGGAAGGGGCTAGAAAGACAAGGTACAGCTTCACCCCAACAGCATAGTGAGTGTTTTCAATGGCTGCTGATGCTGCTGAATATAATAATGATAATGATAACAACAATGATAATATTATAATGACAATAATAATAGCAATCATTTATGGAGCACTTACTAGTTGCCAGATGTTGTTAAGCACTTGCTTAATAGTCTTGCATTTAATCTTTACTACAACCACTTGAGATATGTATTATAATTTTATAAAGGAGCAAAATTAATTATAACTTTAATTCTATTTTTAATTAAAAATTTTATTGAAGTATATAGTTCATTTGCAATGTTGTGTTAGTTTTAGGCATTCAGCATGCAGTTTTCTTTTTTTTTTTAACAAGTGAAGTATCACTTCAGTTAGTTCAGTTGCTCAGTTGTGTCCAACTCTTTGTGACCTGATGGACTGCAGCATGCCAGGCCTCCCTGTCCATCACCAACTCCCAGAGTTTACTCAAACTCATGTCCACTGAGTCAGTGATGCCATTCAACCATCTCATCCTCTGTTGTCCCCTTCTCCTCCCGCCTTGAATCTTTCCCAGCATCACGGTATTTTCCAGTGAGTCAGTTCTTTGCATCAGGTGGCCAAAGTATTGGAGTTTCAGCTTCAGCATCAGTCCTTCCAGTGAATATTCAGTACTTATTTCCTTTAGGACGGACTGGTTCGATCTCCTTGCTGTCCAAGGGACTCTCAAACATATTCTCCAACACCATAATTCAAAAGCATCAATTCTTCAGCACTCAGCTTTCTTTATAGTCCAACTCTTACATCAATACATGACTACTGGAAAAACCATAACTTTGACTACATGGACCTTTGTTGGCAAAGTAATGTCTCTGCTTTTTAATATGCTGTCTAGGTTGGTCATAATTTTTCTTCCAAGGAGCAAGCATCTTTTAATTTCATGGCTGCAGCCACATCTGCAGTTTCAGGATGCAGTATTAAAAGCACAGCAATAGGAGTCAGGAGACTTGGGTTTTATTTCCAGTTTGGTCGTTACCTACCCATTATGAGCTCTTAATCATATTTTTAATCTTAATTGCTGTGCCACTAACTACTATGCATTTTGGGTAAAGGAAGTTTGGGAAATAGTCAACTATTTTCCAAAATAGTTTTCTCACTTTTTTGTCTCAGAGTATTTTCTCATTTTGGGGGGGGGGCGGGGGAGGTGGTGTCTGTAACACCCTCTTCTGTTTGTTGGTTTGGAACCAGTCCTTCCTGGAAAAGCTATATGATACAGACCTCAGCATAATCAGTGTGAGGGGGAGAATAAGCTTTAAAGATTAATTAGTCCAGCCTCTTCATCTTACAGATGAAATGATTACACAGCAGGGGAGCCAAGTTGGAAATAAAACCGTGGCCCCTGACTGTCTCAGTGCTGTTTCTACTGCAGCATGTTACCCATTAAAAAGAAACCCATGGATTCAAAATAACTTTATTTTGATTGTATTTTGGGAGGCAAATTTGGCTGTCCCCTTGGACACAGTTTGGCTTAAGCACTCCAGGAGGTAAATAATTGCAGTTAGTTAAGGGACAGATGGATGGTCCTGTCCACTAGAGAGCCTGGCAATGGACAGGAGGACTCGAATCCTCAAAGGAACTGTAGGCATTTCCTTTATGTGAAGCTTGGCCTCTGAATGTACTGCAAGCACCATGCCTGCCCCACCTTTCCTTCCCACCTCTAACCCAGCACCCCGTTCCTGGGACCAGAGAAAAGCTGCAGTTACTGACATCAACTGAACAAACCCCTTCCCCCTTGCCTTTGTAAGCCCCTCACTTTTGCCTGGGGAGAGGATTGAGCAGTGAGGAGGAGGAAGAGGGGGGAGAGGAGTGCTCACTTCTGGGCCTACCCTGCCTACCAGGCCCTGAATCCATGCCTCCAAGTTATCCAGTGGCCACCATCCACTGTTTCAGGAATGTGGCATCTGCTTACAGAGCTAGAAAAGACAAATGAATTCAAGCTGAAATAAAACCCAAAACTTTAATCCAGGCCTCAGAGCAGTTTATCTATATAAGAGCTTCTTTGGGGCTCTCAGTATAGTGGGGGAGAGTCTTGGTTGGTTCCCAGGCTTAACCCCGAAGAGAATGAGTCCATAATTCATACTCAGCAAATAAAAGCACTTCCCTCCCTTGAGACACGTAAGCTTATTTTATTCAGAATCCGTCAGCTCACTTGGCTGCTTCTCAGAATTAAGAAATTTACACATTTGCCTATGAACACATCTTGGCTCATTCCAGGATTGAGCTCAAGGAGATGGAGAACAAACCACCTATGGAGACCATTACAGAAGAAGATGGACAGAATGGACAGAGGAAGGACAAATTAAAAGACCAGTCAGACAAAGAAGAAGGTGTCCCAGGTAGGTCATTGATTTCTGGGTATAATCTGTGACTCTTTACTACTTGTGAGCCATGCCATATTGCTTAGCAACTCTGATGGCCAAAATAAAGTTCATTTCATGAATAATCACTGTATTCTTCTCTCTAACAAACATCTCCTATTCTTGGAATCCTGTATCTCACCCTAACCACTTTATGACACTCAGACTTTTAGACTGTGATCTCTTTGCTGACTCCCCACTACTCAAAACTCAGCTACCTGCAAGATCCAGGCAGGTAACATAAATGCATGAACTGGGCTGGATGTCACATGGTAGGGAGACATGTTAGCATCAATATTTTTTATGAAAAATGAAGTGGTAGCTTTATATCTTTGACACCTGGATTTATAGAAGATAGATTCTTATATCTGTGTCATCATATAATCTGTTGTAATATATTGTTTTGGTTGGGGCATGTGAGGAAAATCCTAGGACTTCAAAGACTTTTTGAAAGACTCTTAGGGATTCCCAGGGGTTGCCAGACTATATACTTGGAGACTTATTCCTCTGGCAGACTATTGATTTGTGGAAATGTAAGCCAGTTCAGGTCAGTTCAGTCGCTCAGTCGTGTCCAACTCTTTGCGACCCCATGAATTGCAGCACACCAGGCCTCCCTGTCCATCACCAACTCCCAGAATTCACTCAAACTCACATCCATCGAGTTGGTGATGCCATCCAGCCATATCATCCTCTGTCGTCCCCTTCTCCTCCTGCCCCCAATCCCTCCCAGCATCAAAGTCTTTTCCAATGAGTCAACTCTTTGCATGAGGTGGCCAAAGTACTGGAGTTTCAGCTTCAGCACCATTCCTTCCAAAGAACACCCAGGACTGACCTCCTTTAGAATGGATTGGTTGGACCTCCTTGCAGTCCAAGGGACTCTCAAGAGTCTTCTCCGGCACCACAGTTCAAAAGCATCAATTCTTCAGCATTCAGCTTTCTTCACAGTGCAATTTTCACATCCATACATGACCATAGCCTTGACTAGACGGACCTTTGTTGGCAAAGTAATGTCTCTGCTTTTGAATATGCCATCTAGGATAGTCATAACTTTCCTTCCAAGGAGTAAGTGTCTTTTAATTTCATGGCTGCAGTCACCATCTGCAGTGATTTTGGAGCCCCCCCAAAATAAAGTCTGACACTGTTTCCACTGTTTCCTCTATTTCTCATGAAGTGATGGGACCAGATGCCATGATCTTCGTTTTCTGAATGTTGAGCTTTAAGCCAACTTTTTCGCTCTCCTCTTTCACTTTCATCAAGAGGCTTTTTAGCTCCTCTTCACTTTCTGCCATAAGGGTGGTGTCATCTGCATATCTGAGGTGATTGATATTTCTCCCGGCAATCTTGATTCCAGCTTGTGTTTCTTCCAGTCCAGCGTTTCTCATGATGTACTCTGCATATAAGTTAAATAAGCAGGGTGACAATATACAGCCTTGACGTACTCCTTTTCCTATTTGGAACCAGTCTGTTGTTCCATGTCCAGTTCTAACCATAGTATAGTAGTATTGGGATATGTCAACCCCAGTCTTCCGGTTCCTTCCACCCCTCACCTTTTCCCCTTTGGTGTCTGTATGTTTGTTCTCTATGTCTTTGTTTCTATTTCTCTTAGTAGCCCTTTCACATCTCACTTCCTCCATGGAAACTTCTCTCATCAATGGATTCTGAACTGGCTCCCTTCATCACCTCTGTCAGACTGTTAAAGATGGCACCGTTTACCTGAGATTCAGATATTCTGCATCCTTGTTCTGAGTTGCTACTTATATAATGTGTGTAAAACACTTAGTATTTTTGGCAGGTGGAAAGACCTCCACAAATGAGAGCTCTCATGTTTTCTGTTTGTATCTTATTTTTCCTCTCCAACTATATTTGTTGAAAAGTCTTCAGGGGTAGAGACTTGCCTCTTGTATTTTTTGAAGTGCCCAGCCAGAGCCTTTACATGTAATAAGTAAACAGCAAAATAGATATTTTAACCACACTAGGGCAGGGGCTGCTGCTGCTGCTAAGTCGCTTCAGTTGTGTCCAACTCTGTGCGACCCCATAGACGGCAGCCCACCAGGCTCCCCTGTCCCTGGGATTCTCCAGGCAAGAACACTGGAGTGGGTTGCCATGATTTAAAATGAGAAACTGCATTTTATGTGAACATTTTCCAAAGTAAAATTATGAGTTTTTAAAATTGGTATTACGTACAAACCATTGATTGAGAGCTGAAAGGAAACTCGCTTTCATTCTACAGAGATTTTATCACCCAAGACAGCTCAAGATAGACCGACTGTCTCTCCTGCCAAAGGAACAAATGTCAGTTTGCCAAATAAACTGGAGCAGAATGGGAGTGGTGGGAAGAATATGAACCTTGAAAGGTAATGCACTGGGTATTTTTTTCTGTTGCATTTTACTAAATGTATTTTCACGCCCTTTCTTGATGTAGGGAATTTTAAATAAGCATTCATTTTTTTCATTCATTCCTTCATCCACTATTCCTGATGCTACATTCTAGCATCTAAAATACACCTGCATGCCAGGTGATGAGGTGGTAATGATGACCAGCACTCACAACCTGTGGGAAAACCAGAGTAATAAATTATAATTCAGTAGGATAAATGCTACCACGGAGGTGGAAACAAAACAGCACAGAGGAGAAAACATCTAACTTCCCTCATGAATTCGGGAAAACCTCTCTTGTTTTCTGTGTGTGGATATTATAATATGACACAGGTTCATGTTTAGATCAAATTGGAAAGCATTTTTGCCAAACATGGATTTGTTGTTGTTTAGTCACTAAGTTTGGGTGACTCTTTGCAACCCCATGGGCTGCAGCACACCAGGCTTCCCTGTCCTTCACGAACGCTCAGAACTTGCTCAAACTCATGTCTGTTGAGTCAGTGATGCCATCCAACCACTTCATCCTCTATCATTCCCTTCTTCTCCTACCTTCAATTTTCCCCAGCATCAGGGTCTTTTCTAATGAGTCAGTTCTTTGCATCAGATGGCCAAACTGTTGGAGCTTCACCTTCAACATCAGTCCTTCAAATGAATATTCAGGGTTGATTTCCTTTGGGAGTCTAATTACTAATTATTAGTGATTCCTAGTCGGAGAAGGCAATAGCAAGCCACTCCAGTACTCTTGCCTAGAAAATCCCATGGATGGAGGAGCCTGGTAGGCTGCAGTCCATGGGGTCGCTAGAAGTCGGATGCGACTGAGCGACTTCACTTTCACTTTTCGCTTTCACACAATGGAGAAGGAAATGGCAACCCACTCCAGTGTTCTTGCCTGGAGAATCCCAGGGACAGGGGAGCCTGTTGGGCTCCTGTCTATGGGGTCGCACAGAGTCGGACACGACTGAAGCGACTTAGCAGTAGCAGCAGCAGTGATTCCTAGTAAAGTTTTCCTATAGAAGTTGATCAAACAACCAATGTTTTTTCTCTTGTTTGTTTGTTTTTGTTGTGTGTGCTAATTACTAAAGTAATATGCATTTGTCAAAGAAATTTTAGAAGAAATGAGAAAAGCAAGAGATACAAAAACAATCACCCATAACCCCACCAAACAGAAGAAGTTTTCTGTAATGTTATGGGTGTATATCCTTCATTTCAATGCATATATATTATAACATGGGCATATATTTATACTTGAAACATGTACATACATTTTAAAGAAAACTGAGATTATATCATACGAACCTTTGCTATATTTAACAATTTAAGTGGTGAAAACTTCCCCATGGCTTTAAATATTCTAAAGCATGAACAAATGATTGCTCATCTCATTTATTAAACCTTTTGTTTAACAAATCCCCTGTATACATAGATGATTTTTAGTTTTTTATAAATGTTGAAATAAATATAATCACATAATTCTTTGTACACACCTGCATATTCTATAGGAAAGAAGCTTTAAAGTGAAATTTCAGAGGTAAGTGATGAGTACATTTTTCATGTTTTTGATATGCATTACCAATCATCTTCAGGGCTTCCAAAGTGGTGCTACTTTTAAAGGACCCACCAGCCAAAGCAGAAGGTGTAAGAGATGTGGGTTTGATCCCTGGGTCGGGAAGATCCTCTGGAGGAGGGCATGGCAACCTGCTCCAGTATTCTTGCCTGGAGAATCTCATGGACAGAGGAGCCTGGTGGAGTACAGTTCATGGGGCCACAAACAGTCGGACCCAACTGAAGTGACTTAGCATGCATGTACCATGCACCAGTTACCCTCAAGTAGATAATACTAAAAATTATCTTCCCAGTAACAAAAATATGAAGAACTGCTGTGTTCTCTGTAGCTTTGCTAATACTGGATATGGCTCCCATTCAATGGCTGCATTCTCAGTGGCTCCCTCTTCATTCTTCAGTGGCTCCCATTCTCACCCAGGGTGAAAGCTAAAGTTGTTACCATGGCCTTCAACATCTTGCCTGATCTCTGATCTCTCTCTTACTTCCTCCAGCCACACTGAACACAGACATGCTCCCACTTCAAGTCCTTAGCACTCATTTGCTCCACTAGATTCTTTTCCATCAGATATCTGATTATTATTATTCTTTTACTGCCTTCAAGTTGCTCAAATGTCACCTTTCTTGTGAGAACTTCCCTGGCCAGTGTATTCATGATTTAATGCTCCATTCCTCCAGCACTGCATGGTATTTATCACCATTGAACAGACTATATAATTCATTCATCTTGTTTATTGACTGTCTACTCCCATCAGCATGTGAATTCCATGAGGATGGAGCTTTTTTTGTATGTGTGTTTTGTTCTTCACTGCCTCTCCCATGCTGAGAGCAGTACATTTAGTAAACAATCAATAAATTTTTGTAGAATGAGTAAGTTTTATCCCAATTTCACCGAATTGGTAACTGAGACTTTGTACAATTATCCAGTTTGTCTAACACCAGTCAACTTCTAATAAAGAAAGCCGGGTTTTGAACCCAAATTTATCTTATATAAAGGTTAGGTTTTTAATCTCTATACATGTAGATACTCTAAAGAAAACTGCTGAGATATTTTTTATTTTCTTATATTTATGTGTGCATGCATGCTTAGTCACTTCAGTCACGTCTGACTCTTTGCAACCCTATGGACTGCAGACCACCAGGCTCTTCTGTCCATGGGATTCTCCAGGCAGGGTCACTGGAGTGGGTTGCCATGCCCTCCTCCAGGGAATCGTCAAATCCCAGCTGCATCTTTTATGTCTCCTGTATTGGTAGGCTAGTTCTTTACTACTTGTGCCGCCTCAGAAGCCCTCTTATATTTATACTTGTTTCTAAAATTATCATTCATCATTGATTATAATTGATGTCAGGCTACATTAATATTAATTAATGTTGCATTGTTTTTATAGTGTATCATTTCCAGGTGGACTGAAAAATGATCATGCAATGAAGCCTAAAATTTCTCCAGGCACTTCTTGCAAGGACCATCATAGGGCAGGACAGGTACAGTGTCTTCAAAGAAACAGAGCCCAGACAGAATCTCCTTCTGACTTCCGCTTCTCAAAGAGAATTCGAGGAATTGCTCTTTCTTTAATACACGGGTATGGCTCAAGTACACAGGACCTATAATGGGACTGTGATAAAACTATCTACTAGTCAAAATCTACTAGCTAACAGAAATAGGTCTGGGAAATCTCTAATTTTCAGTTGCTTTAAACACATCTGTTCAAGTAAGTGTTGAATAAATCCTCTGGAATATTTGTGGGGCCCTCTCTGAAAAATCCCATTTGGATAATATCACAAATACATCCTTTTTATGAAGTCTACTTCTTGACACCCCTAGCCTTTGGAGAGCTTGGGAAGGAAATGCAAAGCAAAAAAAGTAAAAGGTAAAAATCAATTTGCCCTAAAACTCGATGTTATAGGAAATGTGTTACATATGCTTGCAACGAGCACAGCGAAATTCCCCACTGTACTACACCGAGGAGAGGAGGAGGAGCGAGATGGAAGATGAGCGACTCATCCAGGAGTATCTCATGTTGAAAGACCAAGAGACTATCTTCAAAGAGCAGGTACTTCCGCACCTCAGTTAAGGAGTGTTTAACATGGGGCAGGAGAATATAATTATCAAACACCATTTAAAAAGCTCCAGCGTGTAGCTTGATGGTAGTGTATTTAATAATTTATCTACTGCTGAATTCAAACTTAGGTTATGTCCAAGTTTTCACTAATAATAAACGGCCCGGGGATGAATATCCATGTAGTTGGTGTTTGCACCTGCTATGGATTTTTTTCCCCTCCCTAAGGACTGAGTTTTAAAGATGGAATTCCTGGGTGTATATGGCTTTATTTTTGATTTATCATAAAATATAACCCTAGGCAAGTCTTCTCCCTTCAGATTCATGGCCTATCTTGAGTAAAGATGGAATGGCACCTTCACCTTTGCTCTATCCTGATTTCTGAACTTTTCAATAACTGGCTCTACTGCCTTCTTGTGATATCATAGGGAACCATTCCTGAAATCTTCCTTCCTTCTTATGATCCCTGTAGAAGTCGTGCCTAGAGTCCAAGAGTGGGAAGCAAAAGCCCACTTTAAAAAATATATATATATAAACACATCAGAAAATACCATTACTTCTCAAAGGCAGATTTCTACCTTAGTTGGGTTATTTTAATGTAGTAGAATTAAATTTTTAAAGACTCTATTTCAACATGTAATGATTTTTTTTCAAAGATGAGAAGTCTGGCTTGTAGAGAACAGAATCAAAAGAATGCCGCCTATAATCTTGGAGTTGCTGAAGCTATAAGAATCCACAAGAATGAGAAACCTGAATTTTATGTAAGAATCTTTTCAAAATTTTTGTTGCTGATACCTGCCCTAGTTGTGAGCATTTGGGTCTACTCATATTGCATGTTGTGCCATTTTTAAAAAGTGGTAAGGCTGTGCAAGGTTGAAGTTTCCTTCTAAGGCAGGAGTGGTCCACTGTCTGCCTCTGCATGTTCACGTTCACAACACAGTTCCTGTTGTTGGTCACTATAGTGCTTGTCACGGATGGCAATTCTCAGGTGGGACCTGGGAGAGGTGGGGTGAGGAGAACAGTGTATTAAATTCCTGCCCCAGGATTAGATGATCTAAATAGAGAACAAATATCTCCTGGGAACTTGCTGGAAATACAGAATCTAGGGTGCCACCTCACACCTCACAGAATGAGAATCTACGTTTCAATAAGATATTTAGGTGATTTGTAGCTTCCTTAAGTTTGAGAGGGGCTTTCCAGGTGGCTCAGTGGTAAAGAATCTGCCTGCCAATGTAAGAGATGCAGGTTCAATCTGTGGGTTTGAAAGATCCCCTGGAGGAGTAAATTCCTGCCCCAGGATTAGATGATCTAAATAGAGAACAAATATCTCCTGGGAACTTGCTGGAAATACAGAATCTAGGGTGCCACCTCACACCTCACAGAATGAGAATCTACGTTTCAATAAGATATTTAGGTGATTTGTAGCTTCCTTAAGTTTGAGAGGGGCTTTCCAGGTGGCTCAGTGGTAAAGAATCTGCCTGCCAATGTAAGAGATGCAGGTTCAATCTGTGGGTTTGAAAGATCCCCTGGAGGAGGGCATGGCAACCCACTCTAGTACTCTTGCTTGAAGAATCCTATGGACAGAGGAGCCTGATGGGCTACAGTCCATGGGATTGCAAAAGAGTTGGACACAACTGAAAGACTAAGCAATAAGTTTGAGAAGTGCAGCTTCAGATGGAGGTGAGCCACCTGCCTTGCCATTAATTGTTTTCAATCATGATATGCCTACCTTTATTTCTGCTTATTCTTTCTTCTTTTTACCTCACTATCTAGGTAATGTGACATCTGGATGTACACCTAATAAAATAGATTTTCTTTATTTAACATCAGACATTTCATTGAATTATCTTGTGTTGGCCACTGTACTAGTAGCTAAGAATACAAAGATGAAGAATAAGACAAAGTCGTTCTCTAAAGACATTTCAGGATAATGGGGGAAACAGATTTAAAGAGACAAGAGTGTGATAAACTAAATGCTATGATAATCTTTGAACAGGGCAGAGAGGGGAGTCACTTAACCCAGACCAGAGATCTGGGAAGACTTCCTGGCATACAGGAGTTAGGTCAAGAAGTGAATGGAGGCAAAACCTTCTGGTCAGGGGCAGCAGGGAGTGAGGAAGAGAGAGCACCATGCTTTTGAGCTGTAGACCCGATCTCTCTCTCCTCTTAGGTAGATTTAAGGTTCAGATTATGTTTATCACTGCCCACTTTGAATCTCCTCTTTGTTATAACTGTAGATGCTTGAAGTGAAAAAGATCAAAACAGAAGTTTCGATTCCCCTTCTCAGCCTGTTCTTCTCCCAGCCTTCCCATTTTAGCAAGTGGCGTCACCAGCCAGACAGTTGCACGAACCCTTACCTAAAGTGATCCCAGATCCCTTCTCCTCTGTCCCCCCTCATCCAGCCATCTTCAAACCCACTTGCCTTCACCTCCAAAATGTATCCAGCATCTCTTCACTTTCGATGGTACCCGACCCTAGCCCAAGCTGCATTTCTAGAAGGTCCAACTTTTGTGATGCTTTCCTAGTTAGGCTCGCTGCTTGCCTTCCTACAATCTAGTCTCCACATAGAAGCCAAAGTGATCTTTTAAAACTGTTCACCAGAACAGATCATTCTCCATATAGAGCCTCTAATGGCCTTCCATCAAATTAAAATAAGTCTAAACACCTGACCTTGACCTCTCACATCCCCCTGGTTTGGCCCACCTCTCTCTTTGAGCCCACCTGCCGTGTTTTCCCCCTGCTCACTATGCCTCAGCCACATAGACCTTCTTTCTGCTTGTTTTCATCTAGTGTCTTTGCACTTGCTGATCCCTGATATTTGCAGTGGAGGTGACCCAGTCACCACCTTAATAAAAGCCTTCCCTAATAACCAATTAACCCCATTCCCAACCAGTTACTTGCTATGATAAAGAAGACCTCATAGCACCTTGTTGCTGTTCATGTCCAACTCTTATACAACCCCAAGGACTGTAAGCCCACCAGGCTCCTCTGTCCATGGGATTCCCCAGGCAAGAATACTGAGTGGAATGCCATTTCCTTCTCCAGGGGAATCTTTCTGACCCAGGGATGGAACCCGTGTCTTATGCATTGGCAGGTGGATTCTTTTCCATTGAGCCACAAGAAAGCCCTCATAACACACATTAATTTCTTAAATTGTGCATTGTTGCTTGTGACTGGCTGTTTCTGGCACCAGCATGTGGGATCAGTGAGAGTGAGGCTCTCTGTTGGCCTCTGTTCTTGGTCACGGCTGGGTTCCCAGTGTTGGGAGCGGCCAGGCCCAAGTAGGTGCTATATTCTCCTCCTTCCACCCCCTTGCATTCCTGCTGATGCTTCTGCACTCACTCAATACCTTCTTATTTCAGTACGAATGTGTAAGTGCTAGTGGAGGACCTGTTCCTTGAAGTCCTTTTTCACCTCCCTCTCAGTTATGGGGCTGTGGTCAGTACTATTCAGATTCATCCTTAAGTGTGCTCGTATTAATCTGTGGGTCACTAGCTATTTGCCATGTTGAAGACTGGGCAAATATGATAACTTAATGTTTTCTGGTTGACATTTTATGAATGATTACCTTTGTTCTTTGATGCTTTTTGGAGAAGGAAATGGCAGCCCACTCCATTACTCTTGTCTGCAAATTCCCATAGATGGAGGAGCAGGGTAAGCTACAGTCCATGTGACTTCACTTTCACTGTCTTTGATGACTTTTATGATTCTAGAATAAATGAGTTGCTTCTCTTTCATTCTAGAAATCCTTCCTGTTTGATAAAAGGCCACTCAGTCCTGAGATTAATGCTTTTAAACAAGAGGAGTATTCCCAAAGTCTCCTGAGACAAATGGATCACAGACGGGAAAAGGACATAAAGCAAAGGCAAAACAGAGAGCTGATGGACCGCCTGGAACAAGTGCAGCTCACAGAGGAGTGAGTCTCCAAAAAGATGGGTTTGGAATGTTCATGGGACACTTCTTCCCCTGTAGGATTGAATCATTGCTGGTAGTCCCGTTAGTACAGCTGTGTACATTAACCCAGCTAGCAGCCAGTACCTGAGCATAACACTTCATTAGAAACGAGAAAAAGCCAGCATTATTATAACTATCATTATAGTAACAATGGCTGCTTATAATCATTTTGATTACAGAGTATCATTTTGTATTTTTAAGCAAGATATTATTGTTTTTAAACTTTACTAATTTGGCTGCATCGAGTCTTCGTTGTGGTTTGTGGACTTCTCTCTAGCTGTGGCATGCAGGCTCTAGGGCTGCAGCCTCAGCTGCCCCGTGGCATTTGGGATCTTAGTTCCCTGACCAGGGATCCAACCTGCATCCCCTGAATTGGAAGGTAGGTTCTTAACCACTAGACCACCAGGGAAGTTCCCATTTTGAACTGTTTTGTGGTCACTAATCCTTGTATCAAGACGCTTACTCCTTGGAAGAAAAGTTATGACCAACCTAGATAGCATATTCAAAAGCAGAGACATTACTTTGCCAACTTGAATTGGAAGGTAGGTTCTTAACCACTAGACCACCAGGGAAGTTCCCATTTTGAACTGTTTTGTGGTCACTAATCCTTGTATCAAGACGCTTACTCCTTGGAAGAAAAGTTATGACCAACCTAGATAGCATATTCAAAAGCAGAGACATTACTTTGCCAACTAAGGTCCGTCTAGTCAAGGCTATGGTTTTTCCTGTGGTCATGTATGGATGTGAGAGTTGGACTGTGAAGAAGGCTGAGTGCCGAAGAATTGATGCTTTTGAATTGTGGTGTTGGAGAAGACTCTTGAGAGTCCCTTGGACTGCAAGGAGATCCAGCCAGTCCATTCTGAAGGAGATCAGCCCTGGGATTTCTTTGGAAGGAATGATGCTACAGCTGAAGCTCCAGTACTTTGGCCACCTCATGCAAAGAGCTGACTCATTGGAAAAGACTTTGATGCTGGGAGGGATTGGGGGCAGGAGGAGAAGGGGACAACCGAGGATGAAATGGCTGGATGGCATCCCTGACTCGATGGACGTGAGTCTGGGTGAACTCCGGGAGATGGTGATGGACAGGGAGGCCTGGCGTGCTATGACACATGGGGTCGCAAAGAGTCGGACACGACTGAGCGACTGGACTGAACTGAACTGAACTGAATCCTTGTAGATGGCAGAAAGGACTTGTCTTGAGCAGGCTTCATTCTGTTATTCCCAAATGATCTCAAGGCAAAGCTGAGTTTTATTATAACTAAGAAGGGGGGTCCCGTGGAACCCAAGGGCAGAAATGTATGGGAGACCCTGGAGGGCTGAAACCAGGGTCTAAAATCCTTGTAAAAATGCTTTCCATCTGCTAATATCCACAGCTCCTTAGTTGACATTGTCTGTATTCCACCTGACACTTGGAAGAATTTCAATCTCAATTCCAAATTTTTAGGAAAGAAT
Organism: Cephalophus harveyi; assembly: GCA_006410635.1. Taxonomy (NCBI): domain Eukaryota; kingdom Metazoa; phylum Chordata; class Mammalia; order Artiodactyla; family Bovidae; genus Cephalophus; species Cephalophus harveyi. The sequence goes on along the minus strand of SJYT01051977.1, from coordinate 42,933 downwards.
CTGATTTGTCCTGCATGGGCTGTCAGAGACCTAGGTTAGGGTCAGGGCCACAGAGTTCAAACATGCTGGAGGGAATACACTTCTGCTACTGGAGAGAAATTAAGGAGGCTGCTGGGGTGAGAGAGAGACCTCCAAAACAAATAAGCAGCTAGATTCTGTGGCCAAAAAGCTGTTTTCTATAAAATGCATATGTTTTGTAATATTCACTTTACAGATCATGTGGAGGTGGCATAAAACAGATGCGTGTTACAATAGGAAGATCATTCTTATAAAGGAATCTTGTGATGAATCATTTTATTGTGTTGTAGACATTTTCTGCTTTCCTATCTAGATTTTTTTAAGCATGGGGGGAGAAGGGGTGCCTGACTTATTGGCAGTGCATTTGGAAAATATGGTTGGTCAGTTGCTTATTCTCTACTTGTCTGTCCTGTCTGAGGGCTTTCCCAGTGGCTTAGAGATAGGGAATCCGCCTGTAATGCAGGAGACCTGGGTTTGATCCCTGGGTCGGAAAGATCCCCTGGAGGAGGAAATGGCAACTCACTCCGGTGTTCTTGCCTGGAGAATCCCATGGACAGAGGAGCCTGGTGGGCTACAGTCAGAGAGACACAACTGAAGTAACTTAGCAACAGCATCAGCTGTCCTTGTCTACTAGCCTATGGATTTGGATTTCTCTTTTCTTTCTTAAAGTAAAAGTTCCTGGAAGGAAAAAATATCACTTTTTGTTTACCAGGTTCTTATTCCTATTAATATTTATTAAACATGTGTTGTTGATGTTAATCTGTGTTACGAAAGACTGTAAGAAACTGTGCCCTCACCTTCTCTTATTTGTAACTGCCAGACTTGCTGCACAAAGAGCCAAATATATAAAAGATAAGATGGAAGAAACACAGTGTTACAAGAGAGCTCTGGATGCCCAGGTAAGGGGACAATTATTACTTTAAAACTGTGCAGTGTTTCTGGCTGCTTTTGGTCCCCATGGATGGAGTCATTGAAATCTGTAGGAATGAACTGCCAAGGGCTGGAGAAGTGACATATTTGGGAACAATTCTTAAACTGATTAACTAGCTGTAATATAGATTGCACTGATGCTGTAAAACCTGGACCTTGTGGGTATATCTGTCCCCAAATAAGTTTTCTCTCTCCTTTATTGCTGTAAACAGTGATGTCCATATAGCACGTGTTTAACTTTTTTAATGTTTCCCATATACATTGCAAACTACTGTAATTTACATGTGTTTCCTTGTTGTAATTAAGCTGCTCCTCCTATCCAGATTTTTTCGGTGTGTGTTCTACCAAATAACTACTTTTGCAGTTTTATTCCTTTATTATTTTTCCTACTTTGTTTAGGGAAAAAAATAGAAAAGCTGGAACCCCCACCCTCCCCTCAAAAGGCTTGCAGTGTTTCAGTAGCATTCTAAAAATATGTGTGAATCCTATAACGTTATGAAGGCCCTTCTGTGTTATCCATTTGGTGTTTTTTGAGGTGCTTGTTCCTCCCCGCCAGGTGCTGGTTTTTGCTATGCCACGGCCTTGTGCCTGACGTCTAGGCCCTGGTATAACTATAATCTGCATTCTGTGTGTCTCTGCCTCAGATAAAGAACAGATGCCCTCAGCTGCCTGTGTTTGAGCCAGACTCTTCTAAGCCCATCTTTGGTAAGAATGAGGGTGAGATGATGGTGGAAAAGCGAAAGAGAGACCAGAATTACATGAAGCATCAGATGGAGGCCACTGCTAACAACAAGAGGAGAGCTATCCTGCACCAGCTGGTGGACCAAAAGCGGGATTTGCTGATGCTTCAGAGGACACACAAAGAGTGAGACCCCTGGCTCTTTCCTCCTCCTCCTCTCTGCCCTCCAGAGAAGCAATCATAACAGTGAACACACTGAAGAATTACCATGTGAAAAATAATTGTTCTACGCTTCTTATATGCTTTATCTTGTTTCATCCCTACAACTCAACCTATGGACAAAAGCTTTGAAATTAATAACAGACCCATTTAAAAGGAATATTATGTATATATGTTTCTATAAGCATACATATTATATAATGATGTAAGATAACCAATAATGAATTTCAAATGCATTATCTTTTTCATGCTCTTTTCCATTATGGTTTATTATAAGATGCTGACTATAGTTCTCTTACTGCTTTCCTATTTTATATATAGTAGTTTGTATCTGTTAATCCCAAACTCCTAATTTATCCCTCCCCCACTCCCTTTCCCTTTTGATAACCATAAGTTTGGAGAAGTATCTGTTCGAGTCTCATACTCATTCTTATCACATTATTTATTTGCTATATTTACTATTTTGTGTTGTTTGCTTTCTTACTATAGAGTTTTAAAAATACTCTTTAATCTCCATTTTTAAAAAAATTGAAGTACTTAGCATTTCATAGTTTTAAAAGCTTTCTGGTGACTCCATTGGGCAGCTAAGTTCACAGGTGACATCTAGGTTCTGCAGGTTTGGTTAAGAAGGATGTCCCTTTGGAACTATGTATTACTTGGTTGAGGTTTCCCAGGTGGCTCAGTGGTACGGAATCCACCTGCCAATGCAGGAGACAGGTTCGATCCCTGGGTCAGAAAGATCCCCTGGAGAAGGCAATGGGCTACCCATTCCAGGATTTTTGCCTGGGAAATCCCATGGACAGAGAAGCTTGGTGGGCTACAGTCCCATGGAGTCACAAAGGATCGGGCATGACTTAGAGACTAAACAATAACAACAAAGTCTCAAAAAACTTTCTTGATCCTACTTCTCCCTCAAGTTAACTTTCCATAGTTTTCTTTCCCTGTACAGGACAATGTCTGAAAAGAGTTGTCCACCCCAGCATTGTCCATATGTGAGTCACAAATGTGTTGTCCTGCTCAAGTGGACACAAAGATATGAAACTCAGATCCTTTCTCAGTTCAGTTCAGTCGCTCAGTCGTGTCCGACTCTTTGCGACCCCATGAATCGCAGCACGCCAGGCCTCCCTGTCCGTCACCAACTCCTGGAGTTCACTCATACTCATGTGCATTGAGTCGGTGATGCCATCCAGCCATCTCATCCTCGGTCGTCCCCTTCTCCTCCTGCCCTCAATCCCTCCCAGCATCAGGGTCTTTTCCAATGAGTCAACTCTTCGCATGAGGTGGCCAAAGTATTGGAGTTTCAGCTTTAGCATCAGTCCTTCCAAAGAACACCCAGGACTGATCTCCTTTAGAATGGACTGGTTGGACCTCCTTGCAGTCCAAGGGCCTCTCAAGAGTCTTCTCCAATACCACAGTTCAAAAGCATCAATTCTTCAGCTTAGCTTTCTTCACAGTCTGACTCTCACATCCATACACGACCACAGGAAAAACCATAGCCTTGACTAGATGGACCTTAGTCGGCAAAGTAATGTCTCTGCTTTTGAATATGCTGTCTAGGTTGGTCATAAGTTTCCTTCCAAGGAGTAAGCGTCTTTTCCTGCATACAGATTTCTCAAGAGGCAGGTTAGGTGGTCTGGTATTCCCATCTCTTTCAGAATTTTCCACAGTTTCTTGTGATCCACACAGTCAAAGGCTTTGACATAGTCATTAAAGCAGAAATAGATAGATGTTTTTCTGGAACTATATGATTCCATAATTCCACTTCTGTGTACATAACCAAAATATTTGAAAGCATACTCTTTCAGAGATATTTGCACACTTATGTTCATAGCAGCATTATTTATGATAGCCAAGAAATAGCAACCCAAATATCCAATCACAGATGAATGGATAAATAAAGTGTGGCGTACACATACACAGACTATTATGCAGCCTTAAAAAGAAAGTTCTGACTCATGCAACAATGTGGATGAACCTTGAGGACATTATGGTAAGTGAAATAAACCAGCTACACAAAAAAAGACACTGTATGACTTCATTTACATAAGGTAATTAGAGTAGTAATTAGAGTAGTCTAACTCACGGAAACAAAGTAGAAGGGTAGTTGACAGTGGTTGTGGGAGGGAAAAGTAGGGAGTTAGTGGGTTTAGAATTTCAATTTTGCAAGGTGAAAAAAGGTATTTTATATATGCTAGATATATTCCCACTGATTGCACGACAGTGGGAATATACTTAACACCATATATCTATATGTTTAGAAATGGTTAAGAAAGTCAATTTTATGTTTTTTTTTTTTTTTTACTATAATTTAAAAAACCGAAAAGATAGAAAAGGTTATGAAAAAAATGTATGTAATAGGTACCATTCAGTCACTCAACTCCCATTGTATGATAGGAATTGGCACTTTCTGTACATTATCCTACTTAATCTCCATAATGACCACACAATGGCTATTGAATCAATGCTTGTTAGAGGATAATGTGGCCGTGTTATTTTAGAATAAGTGAACCAGCACAAAGCATGTGACAGGTTTTTATTGGCGGGTCCTGACACCTAGTGGCGGTTGGTACCTGTAACACAAGAGTCTTCAGAGCAGCAGGGTAAATCAAGGGTCACATTCAGTGAAATCCCTTCCAGAATTTAATGAGAACTGACTGTAAGAGTTTTAGCTTGGAAGAAAGAGACATATTTATATTGAGGCCAGTTTAGGGTGATTCACAACAGCCCTGAGTATATGTTTGGAGATCAGAGGTAGAAACAACGTTGGGAATGCTGGAACACTCTACTTGAAGGGAGATATTATACTGCAGTCATTTCTTTGATGACATGACCCTCATCAAACAGTTTTTTTTTTTAAACCTTCTTCACAATGTTGGATACATTCTCCATTCACTTTCTTTTGCCTAGTCGTTTGCTCCCCCCCATCCCGCCCCCCACCCCTTTCTAACCATTCATTTGTATGCCTATCTACATTGTCTTGTAAAACTCCTGGAAGAACTAGTGGGCCAGCTACTGACAGCTGAGAGTCTGGACTAAAAGGAAAGAAACAAAGTATGGGAAACCATGTGAGATGAATCTTCAGATCAGCTAAATTAGCCTCAAAGGAAATAGATGGCTTTAAAAGCTGAATTTAATTGAAAGGAGGTTTTAATACTACCTTTAAACCCAGATTGATGATGAAAAGCCTTAGATCCATAAATTATTTGCAGGAGTTTCACCATGTTTTTACAGTGTTCATGTCTCTTAGTCTATTTCAAAGAGTGGGGAACAAAACCAGGAAGTTTTCTGTTTAACTTAGAATAAAAGGAATGGGGCTCCTGAGGCTGGTGCCTTTCCCAGTATTACAAATGGAATCAGACTGTTCTGTTCTCTCTAGGCACTTGGCAGACAGAAATGCTGAGCTTGAGCGAGTGAACAGAATCAACCAAAGCTTACAGGAGGATTGGGAAAGGAGTGCTGTCATGAAGAAGCATCGAGACCTGGAGGAGAAGGCTTTTGAGCGGTAATACTTGATTGCACCTGAAGTTTTATTTCAAAGCAAATCCCCTCTGCATCTTGTTTAGTTCCTGTTAATCCTGGGACGACAGATAGGTTTTAAGTGTCAACTTCAATTTATTAGCGTTGACTGCCTAGAGAGCTTAGTGAGAAGGAAAGAATTCTGGGTTCAGTGGGAAATACTGCTGTGACCTGGGACGGCGACTGCCGTGTTGTGTGCTATATGTTTGCCACCTCTGTGCTGATCTTTGCCTCTGTGTAATAGGTTTGTTTTCTTTTCGTGGAGGTTAGGGAGACCTGGGGAGAGAGGGGAGGAGGGTGGAAATTCTCTTTGGAAATAATTAGCTGGAAATAGGAATAGAGTGTTTCTGCCTGAACGCATGTTAGGCTTATGGAATGGTCTCATAAGAACAGGGTCAAGGGGCTGTGGATAAGACTGGCAATTGGAAAAGTGAGATGCCCAACCAAGAACACCTTCCTGAAATGTATTATATTCCTGCTTACTCTCCCCTCTATTTACAATCTAGAGTCAGGGGATCTAGATGTTTTTAAGAATTAACACTAACTTTGGAGAGGCAGCTAATACTTTTTGCCTCATTTTTTCTTATTTTTAAGGTGAGGAAATTAAACATTTGCCTGGCTTGGCTAACACAGGAATTTGGGGGATCAAATAAAGAGATAGAAAATCATTATACTTTAAAAATTGAAAATGCTTTACACATGTAAGGTACAATTTCATAGAATGTTAAAAACTTGAAGAAACAAAGTCTATACAATCAAACATTACAAAAACCTGAAAAATACCAAAGTAACATTCAATTGCTAATTATCAACAAAGTTTTATCATAGAAAGTTGTTACAGTGGATCTTGATCTGTAACTAACCTTTTCCTTTTAGATTTTAAGGCATTCCTCACCTATCTTTCTAATGGGCAGAACCCATATTTTGTGCCAATGAAAGTATGAGGGAGGATGTGGAAAACAGATTTCAAAGAAGTGGGGTTGTTTGGCCTAGAGAAGAGGAAGAGAAAGGGAAGTTGGATGTTTTAAACCATTTTCTTAATGTTGTGAAAAAGCAGGTAAAAGGCAATAAGATTAGTGTCAGGGAGATTTTAGTTGGATTTTGGAAGAAGGCTTGGCTAATGTTGCGATAAAGGATAGCGACACAACATATGCTTGAGTGGCAGGATGGTCTGATTGCTCCACGGACACAGCAAAATGGACCTCTCACCAGAGGACGTAGGCCAAGCTGTGGGCAGGGACTCAAGTGGCTGGCAGACAGGGAGGAGGAATTGGTTGGTGTTAAAAAGAAAACAAAGTAAAAGCAAAATTAAGGTTCACGTGTATGCAGTTGGCTTCCCTGGTAGCTCAGTTGGTAAAAAAAATCCACCTGCAATGCAAAAGACCCCAGTTCGATTCCTGGGTCGGGAAGATACACTGTAGAAGGGAACAGCTACCTACTGAAGTATTCTGGCCTGGAGAATTCCATGGACTGTATAATCCATGGGGCTGCAAAGAGTTGGACACTACTGAGCGACTTTCACTTTCACTTTGTATGCAGTTAGCTTGTGATACTCCTTCCTATCCCCAAAGGAAGCCAGGTAGGTCTCCCCTGCCCATTGACAAAGCCTTCTTTTTTTTTCCTTTGAGTATTATCACTGATGTGTTTTTTTTACAGAATCCCACCTGTACAGGAATTTTGATAGGGTAGGGGAGAACACCGTGGAGACTGTCCTGCATCATGGAGGAAATGGCTGAAGTGGAAAAGCAGCCACTGCCATCCCTTCATCTCTGCTTTCAACTGCTTTTGTCCTCTTTCTCTGTCTCCACTTCCTCTCCTGCCCTCCACTCTCCAGGGGCTCCTGGCCCTCTGGGTCTTTTCACTGAAATCTAGTCTTCCCTGTCTTCACTGTTTGCTGATAACCAGCAGCTCAATGGCTTGATCTTCTCTCAAAAGCTGTCTCCTGGGAAGCCTGACAGGTGAAGGCCCCACACAGGGCCAAGCAGCAAACACCAAAGCTCTGGAGTTTTCCCATTGGCGCGGATTGTGTGACTCTGGGCGGGTCTTGTGTTCTCTGAGGGTTGAGTCTAAGTGAACTCCGGGAGTTGGTGATGGAAAGGGAGGCCTGGCGTGCTGCGATTCACGGGGTCGCAAAGAGTCGCACACGACTGAGCGACTGAACTGAGGGGAGAGGACTTGGGGTCAGACAGGAAGGTACCACTCAGGGCCTGTATTGACCCGGAAGGAGATGCGGGAGATGGCCTTCCTGGGGTGACCGGCAGGTGGCAGCGCGCGGGACCATGGATGGACCGGAAGCTCCTGGAGGGCAGGGACCCAGCGCTGCTCCTGAACGCTGTCCTGGCTCCAGCTTCCAGGTGAGGCACGCAGCAAGGACTCAGGGGGCGCTGGCCGATGACCGCTCTTCCTCCGTCTCTGCAGGGCCTCCGACAAGCTCTTCCTGCTGGACCAATGTGAGAAGTATCGGCGCTGCAAGCAGTGCCAGAGGCGCACCTCCAACATGGGCGAGAGCAACCTGTGGCCCCTCAACAAGTACATGCACGGCTCCCGGCTGTTCATATAAAACCCAGAGTCTGGGCCTGCGTCTCCTGGGGAAAGTCTTTTTTTTTTTTTTTTAAGGGTGATGCTGAAACTTCATGTATTTACTTTAGAAGGAAAAAAAAAATACTGTGCCATTCTGGTGGTTTTTGGAGTAGATCGGATTCCTATAGACGGCTTCTCCCTGCCCATCTCCCTCCCAACCCTCCCCAGGCCACCACGGAGCCTGGACTGGGAAGTGGAACCCTGCTTCATTTTGGTTGAGAGGGAGTTGCTGACCCAACCCACCACCCTCTCTGTGACTTTGTTTAGGAACCTTTATTTTTCTTCACCTATAACGAAGAGTGTCATAATAAATACTTTCTACAAGTTTTGACGGTGCAGAACAATTCCTGATGGTGAATCATACCATGCCTCCCCCAGCCCTAGATTTTCCCATGGCTGGAAATGTGTGAACCTCCCAAAGGTAGGTCAGGCTATTTGCCTCAGGCGGTCATAACAATGCTTCTGGAGTTTTCTAGTTGATGACACACCTGGGACTTGTTGGGATCTCAGGGGTATTTTTCCCTTGGTGAGCTTCTGGCCAACCATTCCACCATTCTGCCCATTTCTGCACCACTACTGACTGTAGGTTTATTGTTTGGATAAATGAATACTGCGAGGGAAGCCTGGCTGGCTTGCCAGGGTCCACTTTCTTCTCTCATTGCATCCAATCTTTTTTTTATTGGAGTATAATTGCTTTACAATTGGTAGTTTCTACTAACACAAAGTGTTATCAGACACACACATATGTATGTATATGCCCCCTCGCTCTTGGGCCTCCCTCCCTCCCACAGCCCCATCCCACCCCTCTAGGTCATCACAGAGCCCTGAGCTGAGCTCCCTGTGTTACAGAGAAGCTTCCCGCTAGCTGTCTGTTTTATACATAGCAGTATATATTTGTCAATGCTACCCTCTCAATTCATCATGCTTGCTCTTACCCTCCCTGTATCTGTTCTCTATATCTGCATCTCTACTCCTGCCCTGCAAATAGGTTCGTCAGTACCAGTACCATTTTTCTAGATTCTGTGTATACCTGGCATCCATTCGTAAGCTGTACGTGCTATGGGTGAGGAAGAGCTTCGTGTTGAGGGACTGATTTTCAGTTAAAGTATATGTGCTCTTTTTAAAAAATTAAAATTTGCTTGCTTTTAATTGAAGGGTAATTGCTTTACAATATTGTGTTGGTTTCTGCCAAATATCAACAAGGATCAGCCATAGGTATATGTATGTTCCCTCCTTCTTGAACCTCCCTTTCACCTCCTATGGTTTATGTGTTCTTAACCAAAACTTTTTTCACTTATCTTTACCCTTTGACTTTCCTCTCCCTGCCCTCTCCTACCACTTTAGGTGAAACAATTAACAAAGCAGAGCGATGTCTGGATTTCTGATATGTAAAAGCTAGGCAGAAAGTTCCTTAGACACTCTGCTTTCTGCCTGCAACGTTTTTCTTAGAAAGAAACATGTGAGGAGACCCTGAGAACATTGTGCTTCCCTGGTGGCTCAGTGGTAAAGAATCCGCCTGCCAACGCAGGAGCCAAGGGTTTGATCCCTGGGTCAGGAAGATCCCCTGGAGGAGGAAATGGCAACCCACTCCAGTGTTCTTGCCTGAGAAATCCCATGGACAGAGGAGCCTGGTGAGATACAGTCCATGGGGTCACAAAGAGTCAGACATAACTGACTAAACAACAATCTAGAGCATTGTTTGCCCTACTCCAAATACAAAATAGGAACGTTTTGAGCCTTGAATAATTGGGAAAGTATTTACTTAAATTGATATTGGGCAAATTTTGTTGCTGATGTTATCTTTTTTTATGGGAACAAATATGCTTTCTGGTGACTGGAGCTGTCTGAAGCTCTCCCCTACCACATCCTGTATTAACCTCTTCCTTCCATTTCCCCAGAAGACCCCTCCATGGGGGTTCCATCATCCCCAATATTTGAAACAATAGCCTGTCCCCAGGACTGCTTGACTTGCTTGAAAAACCCATCCCTGCCACACCCTTGGAGTACTTCTCTGTCTCTAATAAATAATAAATTCCTATAATAGTGTTATATGAATATATATATATATAGAGAGACTGCCTTGTTAAAGAAAAAAAGACTTTAGGCAATGTTGATATGTTTGGATGAAAAGATTTAAATTCATAGATATTTTTACTGTAGGAACTGAACTTATGATTTTTTTTTTAAGTATTTATTTATTTTGACTGCATCAGGTCTTAGTTGCAGTATACAGGAACTTCTAGTTGTGAACTGTGGGATCTAGTTCCCTGACCAGGGACTGAACCTGGACCCCCTGCATTGGGAATGTGTGTCTTAAGCACTGGGCCACCAGGGAAATCCCTGAACTTATAATGTGTTACCCTGGGTAGCAGTACTGACTCTCAGTCTGTGTCAAACACCAAGCTAGTGACCTGGAGATTAAGACCTCTTCAGTCCTTGCCTGCCTTGGGAGCACTCACAGTGTAGTGCAGAGATGTGACTTGGAAAATCTCCCTGTAACAAAGCAGATACCTAATAGTGCTGTGCATTGCTTGTTTTGGAAAAGCAAGGTCGAGCCCTTGAGTCAGGTTAGCTTGACAGGGAAAGCTTTTGAGAGGGATGAGAGCTGAGCTGAGTTTTTAAGGAGAAATAGGAAATAGCTAGGTAAAGACTGACAGGGAGTCATGGCAACAGATGTCAAGGCCCTGTGCTCCTGTCTGTTGAGACTAAGATGGAGAAGTGGTTATGTGAGCTAGGTTATAAAAGCTAATTAAAAAAAAAATCATTCAGTCATTTTAAGAATCAATTTTTTTTGATGTTCATGAACTTTAAAAAATTTTTATTTGGAGAATAATTGCTTTACAATGTTGTTTTGGTTTGTGCCATACAACAACATGAATCAGCCGTAAGTATACTATATCCCCTCCCTGTCGGGCCTCCCTCCCCCAGGTCACCCCTCTAGGTCATCCCAGAGCACTAGGCTGGGCTCCCTGTGTCATACAGCAGCTTCCCACTAGCTGTTTTACACATAGTAGTGTATCTATTTCAATATTACTCTCTCAATTCTTCCTACCCTCTCCTTCCCTTACTGTGTCCACAAGTCCATTCTCTGTATCTGTGTCTCTAAGAATCAAATTTTATTACAGTCCTGAATTAAAACAGCTGATTTCATACAAAAAAAAGAAGGCACAGTCTTTTTTTTTTTTTGAGCAAGTTTTCCTAATTTGGTACCTTGTTCACTGATCATAACTGCTAATATTGTTTTAGTTCAATCCTGCTATTAGGCCAGACTCAATGAGAATGTCTTTTCTAAATCAATTTGAATTACTGTCTTCAAGTTCTGTCATTTCTGGAGCTATGGTACTGCCAGACCAGCTTAATGTATCAAAGGAGTTCCAATTTCAGTGGTTTTTAACGTTTTGGACAGTCGGGAATCTTTTGAGAATCTGGTGGAAAATATGGACTCTTTCCTAAAAATATGCACATCTTCATATAGAACATGTTGCATGTGATTAGGGGTATCCTAGCACACCTGGAGAAGGAAATGGCAACCCACTCCAGTATTCTTGCCTGGAGAATCCCATGGACGGAGAAGCCTGGTTGGCTACAGTCCATGGGGTCGCAAAGAGTCAGACACGACTGAGCGACTTCACTTTCACTTTAGAACACCTGGACCACAGGTTAAGAACTCTTACTCTATAAACAGCTTTCCTTCAATGTTATTACAAGCTCAAACTATCAAAAGTGAGCAAAGTAAGGACTTTGCTTTTGAAAATGCCCTGTCAGTTCTAGGGAACTATGCCCATTTTTGCCTTCCTCTTTGACCCTACGTAAAAATAGTGTGATGAAATTGGAATGGCTGTTAGAAAACACTCCAGTAGTTTTCAAAAGGTTTTGAGTAAGATTCAGTAAAAGAAATATACTTCATATTGAAACACAAAATTTGTGCACACATGTAATGAGACAAAAGTTTTACAGGGCTCTACTTACCCTACCTATCTGCAATGGATTCTGATGATTTCTATTTCATTAAATATTTCTGATTAGATTGAACAGAGCTGATTTAACAGTCTGCTAGTGTAAATAGATAATTTTCAGTTTGATAAACATAGTTTTAATTGAATTCTTCCCTCTCATAGTACTTTGTAGTTGGCTGGAATGCATTAGTGGTTGAGATTGTATTATAATGGTATTCGACCAGGAGACTGAGAAATGTTTAGGTCCTGTCTGGTAACCAGACTGCCTTCTGAGGAACTTTAAGAAAGTGGCTACCTTGTTAAGATCCATTGTAGGATATTGACATTTTTTTTGAGCAAGCAAAATCTTGACATTCAGAGTTCAAGTTCTATCTCATCTGTGGGTAGAGGAGTCAGCCTCATCTCTTCCAAAAGCTTTCCCTGTCAGTCAGACCTGACTGCAAGAGCTCTCCCTGGCTCTTCCGTAATTCTCAAAGCCTGTGTTTCTTTGGGTCTGTTTTTCACAAGTGCGGCTTGGGAGTAAACCTGACACTTGTGTCGAGTCACACACAGAATTAAGGGATTTCTTTCTCCAGCTTTCTCCTCTCTGGAATTTCTTTAACGTTCTCCAGTGTCTTATTTCTAGTCCTCTGTCTATAAAGCCAGAGTTTTTTTGGAGCTTTAGCAAACCAGGGCAAACCAGAAGAGGAGCAGTAAGGGACAAGACAGAAACAAACAACAGAGATGCATCCCACGCTCTTCTGACCGTGGGGTGCCTTTTCCTGCTCCCCCTGGCCAGGAAGACAGGCTCCCTCAGCGTCTCAGGTACTTGGAAACGCCGCCGCCATCATTGCTGTCACTCTGCAGTTCATGACTGCAGCTGGTCTGGGCGCATGCCAGGGAGCGGGAGAAGGACAAAAAGGGCTTTCCCTTTACACTCTAGTTCACAGGGAACCCTTTTCCTGTTTCTCTGGTCCAAAGAGGGGATTTCTCTTGAGTTTATGCTCTGTGTGTCATTCTGGATCTTAGATTGTCCTCAGGGCAAACCAGAAGAGGAATAAATTCACCAGTAAATTCATCACTATGCTAATCATTCTTCAGGTTTTGACTTGCTTACATAATCCCCCTGCTATTGTTTGCTTTTTAGAGTCCTACTTGCTTTCTATATTCTGTTCAGTTACAATCAGTTGAAGAGAAACACTGTGGTGTGCTTACTCTATCTTGGCCAGCAGCAGAAGTGTTCTTTTTGGTTTTGAGTCTCTATTCTTCCTTTCACCTTTCCCCCAAATCCTTTAATTTAAATTTTATTAGTTAGGATAGCACCTTAACAAAGATTAAATACTGGTAGTTTAACCACCACAATAAGTAGCTTAACCATTTTTTCAAGAAATAGTCTAGGAGTACATAGTCCAAGATGGTAAGGTGATTCTACCAGATTCTCCTGTGGTTTCCACCACTGGGTCAAGGCAACTGTTCCTGGTTTCATCTCCTAACTAGCAAATTGGAAGAAAAAGGCAGGGTAGCCAGTGTGCATTTTTTTTTTTAAGGAGTATAACCTGGAAGTGGTACCTTTATTTCTGTCCATGTCCATTGGCCAAAATTTAATCACATGGCCACACCATGCTGCAAGGGATCTTGGAGACTGAAGTTTCTAGCTTGGTGGCCATGTGTGTAGTGAAATACTCAGAAAATGCTAGTACTAAATATGGGGGAAATAGATCCTATTGGACAACTGCCAATCTGCCATATCCTAAAATTATGGCCGGAAGAAGCTACGAAATACCTAACAATGCCAGCTATGATATTTTTATTTTTGGAAGATAATTGCTGTACAATGTAATTTAACTCAGATGACCATTATATCTACTACTGCGGGCAGGAATCCCTCAGAAGAAATGGAGTAGCCATCATGGTCAACAAAAGAGTCCGAAATGCAGTACTTGGATGCAATCTCAAAAACGACAGAATGATCTCTGTTCGTCTCCAAGGAAAACCATTCAATATCACAGTTATCCAAGTCTATGCCCCAACCAGTAAGACACAAAGTAGGAGCAAGAATTCAGAGAAGCAAGCATCAGCTGGTGGGTTACCTATGACTTGGGCCTTTTTAAATTAATGCTAGAGATAATTTAAAATTTTTCAAATAATTTCAAGCTTACAAGGATTCAAGAATGGTAAAAATATCGCCCCACCCCTGCCCACCCCCAGAACTAAATAAGGGTAAGTTGATGACATATCCCTTATCACTTCTAAATACTTTAGAGCATAATGCCTTACAAATAAGGATAGTCTCCCATAAAACCACAATATAGCCACCACAATCAGAAAATCAACATCTATTATTACTATATAATCCAACAACTCAATGAAAACTTTGCCAGTTGTTCCAATGCTGCTGCTACTGCTAAGTCGCGTCAGTCGTGCCCGACTCTGTGCGACCCCATAGACGGAAGCCCACCAGGCTCCTCTGTCCCTGGGATTCTCCAGGCAAGAACACTGGAGTGGGTTGCCATTTCCTTCTCCAATGCATGAAAGTGAAAAGTGAAAGGGAAGTTGCTCAGTCATGTCCGACTCTTAGCGACCCCATGGACTGTAGCCTATGAGGCTCCTCCGTCCATGGGATTTTCCAGGCAAGAGTACTGGAGTGGGGTGCCATCGCCTTTGTTCCAAAAATATCCTTTAAAATTAAAAAGCTTATTTTACTTTTGGCTGCGCTGGGTCTTCGTTGCTGTGTAAGCATACTCCTTGTTGCTGTATACAGGCTTCTCATTGCTGTGGCAGGTGGTGTCACTTGTTGTGGAGCATGGGATCTAGGCATATGGGCTTCAGGAGTTGTGACATGCAGGCTCAGTAACTGTGGCTCACAGGCTTTGTTGCCCCGAGGCATGTGGGATCTTCCTGAACCAGGGATTGAACCCATGTCCCCTGCGTTGGCAGGCAGTAATGTCCTTTTAAGCAGAAGAGTGCAATCTGTGATCATGTTGACATATGTAGTTGAGATTATTTTCCTAATCTCCTACCTGAACAGTCCTCAGCCTTTACTTGACTTTCATGGCTGACACTTTTGAAGATTTCAGTCCTTCCACCTGGATGTATGACTTTTCCTCATGATAAAATTCAAGTAATGTATTTTGTTTCTCAGGAATATCACAGAAGTGCTGCTATGTTCCTTGCATGCCATTCTATCAGGTGGTACTCGCTCAATCTTTCTCATTACTGGTCATGTTAACTCTGATCATTTGATTGTGACCTGCTGGGTTTACCACTATCAATTTGTTTTCTTCTGTAACTAATTGATACTTTATGGTAGGTACTTTTGAAAGTAAATAAATATCCATTCCTCATCAAATTTCACTCACTAGGTTTAGTATGTATTGATCTTTCTTTGCTAAATGCATAATTGTGATGATGGTTGCTAAATACAGATTTTTCTAATTCCACTATTGCTGCTACATTTATTAGTTGGCATTTTACTCTAAGGCAAAGTGTTTTCTTCTCCCTATTTATATCCATATAGACTTAAGGTTTTATTATTTTATTCAATGACTAATAATTCAGTACTATTATTGATATAAAAATCATGATCAGTTGGAGATCTTTAAGCTGGCTTCTGTGTTTTTTTGTAGTTTTAACTAATTTTTAAAAATTAGAACAGTTTTAGAGAATTCCTTGTACACTCCTCACTTAGGCAAAGTGTTTTCTTCTCCCTATTTATATCCATATAGACTTAAGGTTTTATTATTTTATTCAATGACTAATAATTCAGTACTATTATTGATATAAAAATCATGATCAGTTGGAGATCTTTAAGCTGGCTTGTGTTTTTTTGTAGTTTTAACTAATTTTTAAAAATTAGAACAGTTTTAGAGAATTCCTTGTACACTCCTCACTCAGTTTCCCCCACTGTTAACATCTTCTGTTTCTATGACATATTTGCTATAACTAAGGAATCAACATTGGTACTTTACCATTAATTAAACTTCACACTCTATTCAGATATCCCTTGTTTTACCCTGATATGCATAAAATGTCCTTTTGCTGTTCCAAGATTCCATCTAGTATAGCATATATCACTTGGTCGTCAGGTTATTTTTAGTCTCCTTTGGTCTGTGTTCTTTTTGGTCTATGTCCTTTTGTCATACGCCTATCGTTTTTTGAACACTTCCATAACTTTGTCATAATAAATGTTCTAGGCTAGTCATATTTTTGCTGCCCTACCTTTGGAATTAGCCATTTCCCCTAGGGGACTTTTTAATGGAGAATGGTATTAGGAAACCATGATCTGAGTGCTGTTTGTTCTCATTGCTATTGGGTTGTCATTGATTTAGGCCCTCTCTGCTCTCTGAAGATGAAGCTGAGGAATTCTCACACACACACACACACACACACACACACCTATCTATATTTCTATATACATTGAAATTATGAGTTTATAGTGATACAAACAATGCCAACCCCAAATCCTACTACTAGTTATACTTTTTTCCTTTCCATACTTGTAACTCCTGTCAAAGCAGGGAGAAGCCTAATTCCCATTATTCTCAATGTATTACTAAATAAACTCTTATGTAATCTTAGCAGATAAACCCTATGTAATCTCCGATCACCACTGCTTTCCTCCTTTGTACATGTTTTCTGTACTCTGCTTGAGCTCTGACAACCCACACTAGGTTCCAACTGCCAGCCCACCTTTCCTTGAATGTCGTCCTTATCCTTTTCCCCAGACTCCAATATCTTCTGTGTTCTCCATCTCTCATATACCTCACAGACAACTACCTTGCTCCCCTCCATGTAGTGAACTCAGTTATTAAAGAAGTGAAGGATGGAAGAAAGAGCAAAGAATGAAGGAAGAGGAAAGAAGAAATGAGCCCAGTATAGGCCAGTAAAGAAAGCCTATACATTTTAGAAAATTCTAAAACTATTAGAAAGTTAAACTGAAAACAAGGAATATCTTCAAAGGTCTGAGAAAATGTCAATGTAGAATTGCGTACTCAGTGAAACTATCAGAAATGAAAGCAAAGTAAAAGAATTATAGAAAAAAAGTGTATTAAAAAAAACACAGATGTCTACCTACAATAAAAAATTTTTCAACAATGAGAAAATGCATATTTTTAAGATTATATAAAATATTTACCAAAGTCGGTCATACAATAGGAACTAAAGGAACTGCCCCCAAATGCTGTTAGATAAGGAAGAATACTCTTAGAAGAGTTGAGATGCAAGAAATAGTGAGCAAATAAACTGCTGACATATTGGGCAAATTTAAACCCTGATTTTTATAAAGAATGTCATATGTGGGGTTTAAAAAATGCTTGACAGCATTCATTAAAATGTGTTGAGCTGGGCTCAATAATAACTGCTGGGCTTCCCAGGTGGTGCAGTGGTAAAGAATCGGCCTGCCAATGCAGGAGACACAGAGAGAGGCTGGTTCCATCCCTTTCAACCCTGGAAGATTCCCTGGAGTAGGAAATGGCAGCCCACTCCAGTATTCTTGCCTGAGAAATATCAGACAGAGGAGCCTGATGGGCTACAGTCCATGGGGTGACAAAGATTCGGACAAGACTTAAAGAGTATGTATGACTTAAAGTAGTAACTGCTAAGAACTTTAAACCACAATTACACATTTTCAAAACAGTGGAAAGAAAATATGAATTTAGGGGAAGAAAAATTTTACTCCAAAAGAAATCAAAAGATAATACACAAGCATGTCAAATAGCACAAAATGAGAAAAACAGATGCAGAGACAGCAATAACAACATGTAACGTAAAACAAAATAATGTATAAAAATAAATAGACTTAAGTTCTTTAAAGACAAACTTTGTCAGACCGAATCTAATAAAGGCCTAGCAATATGTCATGGCTAAAACATGAAGCCGTCGGAGGAAGCCACAGCAGAGTCACTGGACAGGGTTCTTCCACTGCCTTTCCGTTCCCACCTATCTCGGTTGGCCTCCGACTTTCTTCGGCCTCTCCCAGGTTTTGACCCGGTCCATTCCCGCCCCCAAGTCCCTCCTCAGCCCCTTTCCTCCCCGGCGGGAGGCGGGGAAGCCAGGAGGCCTAACGTCCAGCCCGTCTCCCTACACCAACCGGCGCGCTCTCCCCAGCGGCCGCGGTGATGTTGCCGGGGGCGGGCCCCACACTGTCCTGCTCTATTTCTCGGCCCGCCTTTCCGCGATTGGTGAGGAAGAGCATACGTCACGCTGCCTATAAAAGGAAGGGTTTGTGACGTAGGCGCGCCTCGGGGAGCGCCGATTGGCTCTCGTGACGCGAACGCTCGGTGGCTGTCGGAGTCGTGGTTTTGACCCGGTCCATTCCCGCCCCCAAGTCCCTCCTCAGCCCCTTTCCTCCCCGGCGGGAGGCGGGGAAGCCAGGAGGCCTAACGTCCAGCCAGTATCCCTACACCAACCCCTCGCTCTCCCCGGCGGCCGCGGTGATGTTGCCGGGGGCGGGCCCCACACTGTCCTGCTCTATTTCTCGGCCTGCCTTTCCGCGATTGGTGAGGAAGAGCATACGTCACGCTGCCTATAAAAGGAAGGGTTTGTGACGTAGGCGCGTCTCGGGGAGCGCCGATTGGCTCTCGTGACGCGAACGCTCGGTGGCTGTCGGAGTCGTGCTGCCGTTCCCTCCGCGACGACCGCCATTGCTCCCTGCTCTTCAGCCGACGCCACCGCCGCCTGAGCTGCGGGACCGGCTGTATGGTTAGGCCACAGTCTTTAATGAGTAAACCAAGTCCTTCCTGTGGTGGTGTTGGTCACGCATTTATGGAGTTTCTGAAGGTCCCCGGAGACTACTGCCAGGCACAGCACGACCTTCATGAGGAGAAGTGAACTGTAGAACTTCATCACTGCTCCACCAAGAAGCCCCCATAGGAGCGTCACCCTGGACACAGACGTGTGTTCTTGAAACCATCGGAGCCTTTTACAAGAATTCCCACCCGGATGGGGTAAACCTCGGTGCTCTTCCTTTCCATTGACTCAGTCTTAACTGAACTGAAGAATGGCTTCGTGTTAGGAGGTTCGTTTCATTTCCTCGTTATTCCCAATTTCGTATCTAAAGCATTGAGAATTTCGAGTAGGGCATATTGGAGTAGACTTCAGTTTTTTTACATCATTTCTGCGTTCAGAAATTTCATTTTTTTTCCCATAACCGTATTGATGATGACTTCGTGTTAGGTTCGTTTTATTTCCTTGTTATTCCCAATTTCGTATCTAAAGCATTGAGAATTTCGAGTGGGGCATATTGGAGTAGACTTCAGTTTCTTTACATCATTTCTGCGTTCAGAAATTTCATTTTTTTTCCCGTAACCGTATTGATTTTTTTTTTTTTTTAACTAAATTAACATGGCTCCACTGAACCGCCCAGCTCCTGTGGAAGTCACATACAGGAACATGAGATTTCTTATTACACACAATCCAACCAGTGCAACCTTAAGCAAATTCATAGAGGACCTTAAGAAGTACGGAGTTACGACAATAGTAAGAGTGTGTGAAGCAACTTATGACACTGCTCTGGTGGAGAAAGAAGGCATCCAGGTTTTGGATTGGCCCTTTGATGATGGTTCATCACCCTCTAATCAGATCGTGGACGACTGGTTAAGTCTTTTAAACATTAAATTTCGGGAAGAACCTGGTTGTTGCATTGCTGTTCACTGTGTTGCAGGTCTTGGGAGAACTCCAGTGCTTGTCGCCCTGGCATTAATGGAAGGTGGAATGAAAAATGAAGAGGCGGTCCAGTTTATAAGACAAAAGCGGCGTGGAGCTTTTAACAGCAAGCAACTTTTATATTTGGAGAAATATCATTCTAAAATGCGGCTGCGCTTCAAAGACTCCAGTGGCCATAGAAACAACTGTTGCATTCAATAAAACTTGCCTGCCTCATGCTGTTGCCTTGGACACGGAACTTGAGACAGAACTTAATTTATCATATATATTAGCATAGGCTTAATGAAGGACAAGTCTAATGAAGCCTCCCATAGGAATACTGAAATGACACAAGTGTTACAAAATTGTAGCCTCTTTAGCTTACTACTATTCCCATGCCAGAAATAATATATGAGAAACAGAGATTAGGTACCGAAATACCCAGCACAATACTGGGATATTTTTAGTATCATGTAGACTAAAAACCCAAGGAATTAAGAACAGCACTGTAAACCATATGAGGTTTATTCCTCTAGTCATCTCAAATATCGCAAGTAAGACCTTTATGATTATCTGCTATGTATACCACCTGACATGTGTACCTGTGTACATCAGGTTTGTGTGACAGTTGATTCTGTTGAATTCTTACTAGGACTTACGGAGATTATTGTCTTTCTGTAAATCTCATTTTGTGCTGTTGTGAAAGGCTCCAGTTTGAAAAAAAATCACATCTCTGAAAGTTCATGTAAAATATACATCATACAGAAACACGTGTGTGTTTGTAATATTTTTAGACAAAAAAGCTTTACAGTCAATCTGTTTACACTTGGGATGCAGTTTTGAAGGGGAGGGCCTGAAGACAGAATGTGAAGAGGCTATGGAAAATTTCTACTAGAAATTCCATGTTGTGTTAATCTTGTGCAGGATGTATAGAATAGTTCCTTTTATTTAGTAAACTTTAAAAAGGGAAAGATACTTTGTAGCTAAAACATTTCTTAATTATAAAATTATTGAATGTCTTGTAGTTCTTCAACACACCTATTGGAAGTTATTAACTATTATTTTTAAGTGTAGTATTTTTTCCTTGTCTTTTCAACCAAAATAGAAGAGAGTTTCTACTACTGAACTGATCAGACATGTAACATTTTATGATTTTGAACTGTGTAACTTAATAGTTAGATACTTGATACTTTGTTTTATTATGGAATTGATAAAACAGTGGTATGTATCAAGGTTAGTTCAACCATAGATTCATAGTGTGTGGAAATGTAGTTCTGTGGGAGAAATAATTTGTTCGTATTTACCTTTCATCAGCTAGTACAAAAGCTTAAACGTTTAAATAATGAATTATAGGAGAGCGAAATGAACTAAGCAAGATGGTATAACTGTGTCATTTTTACTAAAAGAAGAAGCAAAGGCATGACTAGAGATAAAATCATTACTTAAAATTTCAAAAGTTCACCAGAAAGTTACAATTCTAAATTCTATGTATCAAATAACATGGTTCAAAAATCTACAAAGCAAACATGGAAAGAGCCACAAGGAAAATGGACAAGTTTACCAGAATGATAGGAAATTTTATTATTTTTCTTTCAGAAACAGATCAAGTAGACAAAAATTAGTAAAGATATAGATTTGAACAAAACAATAAGTTTGATCCCATGAACATAAGGACATTGCATCCAACAGTGAGCATCCATATTTTTCTAAGAGTACATGAAATATTTTATTAAATTTGACTGTATATAAGATCATATATAGTTTCAGCAAAATTCTAAAACATTTGAATAACACAAGTTTTCTGACTACAATTAAATTAGAGAAAAAAGTAACATTTGGAATTTTGAAAATCTGTGTCTAGAAACTTCCACTTCTAGACAGGATGTAGTAGGTCATGGCAGCCCAACACTCTCTCTGCAACATCCATGAAAATATGTGTAGGTTTCAAGAATCATATGTTTAAAGATGTGTGCGAGCTGTGAGAGCAGCATGGACTAGGTGAACAGGAATTCCAAACAGTTTTCCTGAGGTGAGTGGCTGTTCTGTTTGCCGGGGGCATTTACTAGGACATGTTTGCTGGGACATGGACTAAGGATCAGGCTTGGTTCTTGCAACAGGGTCTCTACTGAGGGAAAAAGAAACCCAGTGAGGCTTCTCTTGTCACTTTGGGGCTGGTGCAACAGATTGGAAAATTGAGAGGTTTGGGCAGTTTCACGTTGCAGGTCAAGTTTCTCAGGAAACAGGTAGAGGTTTGCACTTGGAGGCTTACTAGCGCATCCTCTCAACAACACTGTGACAGAGCAAGAGAACCAGCATGCTGCAGAAGCCGAATGGTGATACATACAGATGCAACAGTAGCATTAGCCAATCTCCCAGGGAGCTGTGAAGCTGGGATGGCCGTTTAGGGATGTCCACAACTGTGGCAAGGGGCTTGGACCTTTGGACTCCAGTCATTAGATGCAGGCTGTCCCTGGGGATGAGGGTGTAACCTTGAATGAAGCATCATCTTTCAGTCAAGCGCAGTTCCCAGGCAGCGCTGTGAGCCTGCAGCTGATAATACTGTTGGCGGCTGGCCATGAATGCGTGTTTTAGACCATGCGAGGGATCTGGGTGGTACTGCCACAGCATCCACAGGTACAGCCACTATACTGAAGGACACTTGCTGAGTTCAGGGACCAAGTATGAGAGGCTGGGGAGTTAGAATGAAGGTTTTTAAAAGATGGAGGGAAATTTCCCTCAACTTCGTAGTGCTTAGGAGACAAAGTCCTGCTAGAAGAGGTTCTAATTTTCCCCAACACCTAAGACTGTTTTTTTTTTTAATAGCCATTCTGGTGAGTGGGAAGTGGTATCTCATTGTAGTTTTAATTTTAATAAAACTAATGTTAAACATCTTTTCATGTACATGTTAGCCATTTGTAACATATCAACTCAAATATTTTACCCATTTTTTTCAGTTGGGTCTTGTCATCTTACTGAGTTGTAGAAGTTCCTTATATATTCTGACTCCAATGCCTTTATCAGACATATAATTTGCAAATACTATCTCCCAATCTGTTACCTGTCATTTTCTTTCCCTTAATGGTTTGTTTCAAAGTACAGAAGTTAAAAAATTTAATGAGGTACAATTTATCTATTTTTTATGGATCATGCTTTTAAATTGTATCTAAGAATCTCTTCAATCAGTCACAAAGACTTTTTGGCTGTATTTCCTTCTAGAAATTGTACAGATTTTAGCTCTTACATTTAGATCTGTGGTCCATTTTGAGTTAATTTTTGTATATGGTGTGAAATAAATATCTCTTTCTCTATGTGTGTATATATATATTTACATGTGGATATCTAGTTGTCCCCAGCATCATCTCTTCAAAAGACCATCCTTTCCTCCACTCAGTTATTTTGGTAACTGAAAAATCAATTTACCATAAATGCAGGACTCATTTCTGAATTCTCAACTCTGTTTCATTGATCTATATGATTACACAGTCTTGATTACTGTAGCTTTATGGAAAGTTCTGAAATTGGATCATGTACATCATCCTTTTTCAGAAGTTTTTACTATTCTAAGTCCTTTGCATTTGCATATAAATTTTAGGATCAATGTGTCAATTTATACAAAAAATAGCCTGTAGGGATTTTGATAGATATAGTCTTGAATTTATAAATAATTTGGAGAGAACTGCAGCCTTGATAATATTGAATCTTAAACATGTACATGGAACATTTCCCTTAAATTTAGTTTCTATCATCAATGTTTTATAGTTTTCATTGTGCAAGATTTGTACCTCTTAAATTATGTATTTTTTTCTTTTTGATAGTATTGTGAATGCAATGTTTTCTTAATTTTATTGCTAGTGTTCACTGCTAGTCTGTGGAAATACAGTTGATTTTTGTACATTGACCTTGCTTTCTATGAGCTTCCTAAACTCATTTGTTAGGAGAGAGAGAGAGAGAATGAGGTAGGGAGGGAGAAAGCACAGCAAGTGCTGTTCTGTTCTGTGGCATTTTCTGCTTACAAGAATATGTCATCTGTAAATAAAGGCAGTTTTACTCTTTTTTCCCCCCAATCTGAATGCCTTTACTTTTTTTTTTTTTTTTAATTGTATTGGCTAGACCCTCCATGTTGACCAGAACTGGTGAAAACAAACTTCCAGGTCTTAGGGAGAAAGTATTCATTCTTTCACCTTTAAGTACGATGTTAGCTGTTGGTTCTTCATTAGGTTGAGGATGTTCTCTTCTATTCTTAGTTTGTTGAAAGTTTTATCATAAAACAGGTGTTGGGTATTTTAAAATGCTTTTTTCCACATCCATTGACATGATCTGGTGGTTTGTGTCCTTCATTCTAGTAAGATCATGTACTATGATGATAAGTTTTTAAATGTTAAAACAACTTTGCATTCCTGAGATAAATTCCACTTGTTTGTTGTGTTTAATTCTTTTATATTGATACATTTGGCTTGCTAATATTTTGTTTAGAATTTTGCATCTATATTCATGAGGGATATTGGTCTGCAGTTTTTGTGTGTTGCTTTTTATCTGGTTTTGATATCAGGGTAGTACCAATATTATGTAATGATTTTGGAAGTATTCCATCCTCCATTTTCTGAAAAAGTTTGTAAAGGACTGGTATTATTTATACTTTAAATATTTGATAAAATTCACCCATGAAGAATTCTTGGCTTGGGCTTTTCTTGGTGGTAAGATTTTGAATTACTAATTCAATTCTTTGATTTGTTATAGGTCTATTGATTTCTACTCTAATCTTTGCTTGCTTTGAATTCTGTTTGCTTTTCCTGTTGTAGTTTCTTAAGGAGAAACTTTGTTATTGTTTTAGGACTTTCTCCCCACCGCCCCTCCCCCCCCAATACTGGCATTTAAAGCTCTAAAATTTCCCTCTAGGCACTATTTTTAGCTGCTGCTGCTGCTAAGTCACTTCAGTCGTGTCTGACTCTGTGTGACCCCATAGATGGCAGCCCACCAGGCTCACCCGTCCCTGGGATTCTCCAGGCAAGAACGTTGGAGTGGGTTGCCATTTCCTTCTCCAATGCATGAAAGTGAAAAGTGAAAGAGAAATCGCTCAGTCTTGTCCGACTCTTCGCGACCCCATGGACTGCAGCCCACCAGGCGCCTCTGTCCATGGGATTTTCCAGGCAAGCGTACTGGAGTGGGGTGCCATTGCCTTCTCCGATTTTTAGCTATAACCCATTAATTTTTATTTTTCTTTATTTAATTCAACATACATAATTTATCTTGTGAGCTCTTCTTACCATGACTTAGTTAGAAATATACTGTTTAATTTCCAAAGAGTTGGAAACTTCCCATTTTCTTTTTTACTGTTGTTGATTTCTAATTAATTATTAACTCTATCCAAGAAGACAATGGCACCCCACTCCAGTACTCTTACCTGGAAAATCCCATGGGTGGAGGAGCCTGGTAGGCTGCAGTCCATGGGGTCGCTAAGTTGGACATGACTGAGCGACTTCACTTTCACCTTTCGCTTTCATGCATTGGAGAAGGCAATGGCAACCCACTCCAGTGTTCTTGCCTGGAGAATCCCAGGGACGGGGGAGCCTGGTGGGCTGCCGTCTATGGGGTCGTACAGAGTCGGACATGACTGAAGTGACTTACTGAGAAGACTTCCTGGAGTCAAATGTATTTGCACTCCAATGATGAATGATGTCTCCAAGCAGAAAGCTGGTTGAACTGAAATGTAACTGATAAGGGCAGAGAAGCAGAGGGAAGGACTTTGCAGGTAGAGACCAAGCATTTGTTAGGGCACAGGCCTGAAAGTGCATGTGTTCAGTGCCAGCAAGATGATCCCTGTGCTTGGAACATAGGAAATGTAATTATCTTCTTTTTGTTTCCATCAGTATAGCTAAAGTTGGTCATTTTAGTTGATCTTGTCAACCTGTTTTGGTTTCACTGATTTTCTCTACTGTTTTTCTTTTCTGTCACATTGAGTATAAAGAAGGTGCAGTTGGGATACAGAGGAAGTTGTGGGACAGGATGTAGAAAAGATAATGTGAAAAGCTCCCTGGTGTTCAGATTCCAGCTTCACTCTTCAGCCCCTCTTCTGATCCTGAGAGGTTCTCGGTATAAGGCCACAGATTACAGAGCAGGGATGTTTCCTCAGGGTATTCTTGGCTGAGCACCAGCACCCAGGAAGGAGGTGTTGGAAGAATAAGACCTAGGCAGGGGGTGACGTGATGTCTCTGCTAGTCGCTCTTCCAGGATCCCAGGCGCCCCCCTGGCCTGTCACTGAGGGGTGGCACGTAGGGCCAGCTCATGGTGGGCAGTGGAGACCCTCAGGCTGAGCCGGCAGGAGGGCAGACAGTGGTAGGTCTCTGGGCATGGATTGTTCTTTCCGGTGTCACTCAATGAAAGTGGAAGCTGGATGCTGCCATGCTGGTAGATGTTAGCAATTTAGCAGGGTCTTCCATTGTGGGGGCTGCAAGCTCGTCCCCCTCCAACCCTCCCCAGGGTTCTGCTGGACACGAGGGAGGTGAAGGCTAAGACCAAACCTGGTATAAGAGACACGCAGACTGACAGCCTTCTGTAGGAAAGCTGTTCCAGTTTGCTGAACCTCTTGAGAGTGTGAAGGCCCGGAGAGTCCATCCCTGAGTCAGGAACATGAAATCAAGTCTTCCCTCACGCTCCCCATGGTGCCCTTCCCCTCACAGCCTCTTCCTCCTCGGTTTGCTGCCCGTCCCCACCCACGTTTCTCTGGTTTTCCTTTTGGTAATAACCACAAAGGCATGCCCACACTCAGCAGCCCGCAGGGCAGTGGCCATTTCTGACTTGTGACTTGCTTCGAGCCAGACACTCAGCCCTCACGCCCTCTGAGTCTTGAAGGGTGTGTATTTGTCCAGCAGAGACTGAACTCCCTGGTGGGTGGGTCGCCATGAAGCCTTCTCTTATGCCCTCATAGGAAGGATCCTCTCCCTTCTCTGAGCACACGACCTTTATCTGCAGTTCTTTCAGGGGCTTAACCACTTTCTCCCTGATGGCAAAATGCCTTGTGCCCATATCTCATCTCCTCTACTAGACCCCAGACCTTGTCAAGGCAGATTCTAGATTTCCACAAGGTCTAGCCAAAAGTTGGCAATTGGTGGATGAAGAAATTCTTGGGAAGGAAGCCTGAGGAGGGTTACAGAAAAGTGAACCCAAGGCCTCCCTCAGGGACAAAGCTCTTACTCATCTTATGCCTGGGCCTCTCCCCTCACACCAGAAAGTTCAAAGGAAAAACACAATGACAAAGATGGCCATTTTTGAACCCATTTATATTGTCAGTGTTACCCTGGGCTTCATCCAGCCCTATCCCAGCCTTTGAGCTTGCATCAGATGGTCTGAATATTCATGGCTTCCTCAGGCCAAGTGTAGCTGTCCAGCGTAAAGGAGTCATATTCTGGAGTATAGACCAGGGACCTTACAAAAGCCTCCTTGTCCTCGGGCTCTGGGTAGTAGGAGGCCAGGTTGTGTTTGTACGCGAAGTCGAGGACCTAGGGAAAAATATGTGTGACTGAGGAACTGGCTGTAAGGAGGCGCCTGCCTGAAGACCCTCGCTTGGGAGCTTGTGGAAGGGGATACACCCGCAGCAGGCATGCGGCCCTGAAGCCACTGGAGGGAAGGAGCTAGAGCTTTCTGCCTCATAAGGGAGCTCTGACACAGAGGGATAAACATGGTCCGGGCCAAGAGGCTTCAGGCTAGTGTCTGCTTCTGCTTCCGACTGCCTGTGGGTCCTTGCTAGTGATGCCATCCTGGCTGAGCCTCAGTCCTCGCATCTGTGAAGTGGCGGTAATGACGGCTGCCTCTGGCATGGTGTGAGGATAAAGCTAGGTAGCAGGCAAAAGTGTTCAGTGCCTGATACTTTGTCTCTCCTAAACGTGGCTTGAATTGGAAGAACAGCTTGGACAATGTTCTTTGGGTATTAGCTGTGGCTTCACAAGAGGATGAAACTAAATATACCTGAAAGGAAGGAACTGGACAGGGTGGAGCTGGACTATCAGCTGGACAGTTGGGCTTGAGGACAACAAGCCCCGCAGTCTGATTCTGGAACCCACACGGGACAACTCTTGGGGAGTGCATGGTGTCTGTCGTGCAATGCGTTTTCTGAAATTACTCTTAAAACTTATAGAAAATGTAAAATATATATTAATAGAAATAATGGTATAATAAACCCTCACGTATTTGTCACCCAGATGCAACAATTATCAGTGTTAGGTCAGTCTTTAGGGCGCTATGTTCTGGTTCTCTGAATACCCATCATCTCTGCATCGTCTGTTGGGTGACATTTATACTTAGACTATTCCATGAACTTGATCACCCTGTGGCCCAGCCATCCCGAGAGAAAGAGAAAGCATGAGCATCTACTCTGGCCAGAAAGGTGCCAAGTGTGGAGCTTTTTCAAGCTGTTCTCTTTTAATGTCCTCCAGAACTCTGGGAGTTGTTTAGTTGCTCAGTCATGTCCAATTCTCTGCGACCCCATGGACTGTAGCCCGCCAGGCTCCTCAGTCCATGGGAATCTCCAGACAAGAATACTGGAGTGGTTTGCCATCTCCTCCAGAGAATTTTCCCAACCCAGGGATCTAACCCACATCTTCTGCTTGGCAGGTGGGTTCTTTACCACTGAACCACCAGGGAAGACCCAAAACCCTGGGAGAGAGGAATTCTTTGGGAAAGAAGGAGACTGAGGCTCAGGGAGGTGCAGTGATTGTCCTGAGGAGCCTCTGCTGCTGACTGGCAGGGCTGGGACTCCACAGCCCAAGCTCTTTCCATGATGCTACGCAAGTTGACCTTTCTGTATAAATGGGCACTTATGATTCATTTTTAAAAAATCCCACCCACGTTCTGGTCCACAAAACTATGGACTTCGGTGACCTTTCTGCCTGGTGTCTGAGGGGAAGTGCAGGAGCTTCCCAGAACTGCCCTGAGTGGGTGTCGGGATGGGGCTCGAGCTACAGGCCAGAGTTTGTCAGCAGCCTTTGGGGAGCATGCAGTATAGGCCAGGGAGCCAGGACGTGTCCAGCGCTGCCCTCCCCTCAGTCCCCCTAAAGTCAGACAGAGTTGACAAACGCCACTACCCATGTTAAGGGGGTGAGGAGCCCCTTACTTTGATGGCGATTCTCAGAGACACGTCTCGGATGGTGCTGAGGGGCGGGTACAGTCTCCCCTGTGACAGATGGTGCTCAGAGACCTCTTGGGCAATTTGCTGGGGAGAGAAAAGGGAGAGGAATAAGCTGATTTTCTGCCTTTTCAGAACAAGCCTGACCCAGTACACTGGAGACTCACCTTGCCCCTCACAGGTGGCCAGTCACTGCAGTTTCCACTGTTGTCTCGCCATCTCGTGGCCCTGGGGTGCTTAAAGCTTAGGCTTACAACAAGGACACATCCTTTATGTCCTTTGAGACTAGCTGAGGCTTAAAACAACATGAGCGCTCTGAATTCTGAAGGAAAACCACTAGGGCCAAGATGAATAAACTAGTGACTTGCAGAGCAACTGGTAAAGAACCCGCCTGCTAGTGCAGGAGACACAGAGAGGTGGATTTGATCCCTGGATCGGGAAGATCCCCTGCAGAAGGAAATTCTGACCCACTTCGGTATTCCTGGTGGAATCCCATGGACAGAGGAGCCTGGCGGGTTATAGCCCCTGCGGTTGCAAAGAGTCGGACATGACAGGCCCAACTAAGCACGCGTGCACAGAGCAGACTCCGGGACCCCCCTGGCTGGCCTAGCCTGTTGCCTTGGGACACTTGAGTCCCTCGCTTCCTGAGCTCCAGCCCCTTCCACACACTTAGGAGCATCCTGGGCGTCCATCATGACCGTCCCGTGTCTCTGTATTCAGGGCTCCTTGATTCACCGTCCCAGCCCTGGCCCCAGTGAGGACTGGCTGCTTCTCCAGCGAGTGACCCCACAACGGGCAGTACCTGCTCCCTGCATAAATGCTCCGAGCCGTCACCCTGGGACGCCCTCCCTGCTCCAGGGCTGCTCTCTGAGGGCAGCCCTCCCCCGCAAGCCTCTTCCTCCTGCTGGGGGCCTGGTGCTCAGCCAGACTTGCAGAACAGCCTCTTTGATGTGGCTCTGAATCCACCCCCACCCTGCCTTCTTGTGTCAAGTTTAAATCTGGGGAAAAGCCACATGAGAAGTCTTGTGCCCCGGAACAGACCGGGAAAGGAGCTGGTCTTGCCTCAGGGTCTGGCAGATGGGAGGGACATGGGCCGCGTTGTCATGCTTGGCTTTCTCCTTTCCATTCACTCAGCCCAGCCTTCACAGAGCCCTGCGACTTGCCAGGCTCTGCGTTAGGTGCAGAAGGGCATGGCGGAGAAGCCAGTCTTTTCCTTCCTGGAGGCTGGTGTCAGTGCAAAATGAATGATTAGGGTGACGGCAAGGAGAGGGGACAGACAGGCACAGAGGAGGGCAGGGCCCAGCCCTCCAGGGCCCCCCCAGTGGTCCAGTGGTTGAGACCCCACGCTTCCAGTGCAGGGGGTTTGTTGTTTAGTCGCTAAGTCATGACTGACTCGTTTGGGACTCCATGGACTATAGTCTGCCAGGCTCCTTGTTCATGAACTTCTCCAGCCAAGAATACTGCAGTGGTTTGCCATTTCCTCCTCCAGGGGATCTTCCCAACCCAGGCATTGAACCTGAGTCTCCTGCGTTGACAGGTGGATTCTTTGCCACTGAGCTACCAGCGAAGCCCTCCAATGTGGGAGACACAGGTGGATGCAAGTTCAGTCCCTGGTTGAGGAACTAAGATCCTACAGGCCTCATGGTGAGGCCAAAAAAAAAAAAGAAAATGAGGCAAGGCTGGTGACATGGGAGAGGAAGATGGAGCAGCTGAGGAAGAGGCAGGCAGCAGAGAGAGAAGGGTAAGACCCTGTTCAGAGAGAAGAGCCAGGCGCAAACTCACTCTTTATAAGAATAAAAAGAGACGTCCAGAAGAAAAGACAGAAGCTAAGACCTAAAGGGCCAAGTATTAATTCCTTGAAGAGAGGAGAAGGAATAGCACATGAAAATTCTTGGAGTGGGGAGAGGGCATGACTGAAAAGGATGGATAGGCTGATGGCAGGGGGAGGGAAGGAGGGCCTGGGATGAACCGCGTGAAGGGGTTTGGACTTTCCTGGGAGCACCAACGAGCCATATAAAAGTCTGAAGTTTGGGAGACAAGAGGGCCTGTTCCTGGCTTCGAAGGATCCTCTTTGTGAAGCTGTCGAGGATGGACTGATCAGAGGGAAGCAGGATTCCCAGGGATAGATCTGCAGCTAGAAAGCTCCTGCAGTGATGAGTTAGATCGCAGTAGGTGTGGTTGCTTCTAAGATGCTGGGCATTGCCCATGCTCTGATGTGGCTTCAAGGCACATTGCCTGGGGCCCTCCTGGCGCATTGCTCACAAGCCAGGTGACCCAGGGCAAGCAGGGTGCCTGTTTCCTTGTCTATAACACCGGGATGATTGCTGTATTTTACCAGGCTGTCAAGATGACATGAGATAGGGCATGTCATCTTAATTTAAAAGCACCCTTTTCAGAATTGTAACCTGCCAGGACTTTGAAGACCAGACTGTCAGCTCCAGGGAGGCAGGGGCCTTGTGCTTATAGCAAGTGATTGAGAGGTAGATTGAGGAGGGGTTCCTGCTTAATTCATGGACACTATTCCAGAAACGATGGAGCGGAACTGTCCCACAGCATGAGGTGGGGGTTGGGCAGATGTCTCTGGGGGTTGCAGAGGAAGGCTCTGGCAACCGTGTTTCTTGCAGGCCAACTCCAAGCAGGAAGTGACTCTTCCTATCCAGTGGCAGTTTCAGACAGTTCTGCCCATGATCACCAAAACTCCACCACCACCAATCAGAGCAACCAGAAGAAATACAAACACAAAATACTTAGACAAGAGGGACAGAGAACCACAGCACAAAACCAGAGCTAGTGTGCACGAGGCTTGCGCGAGGCTGTCGGGCCTCCAGGAGACATAGGAAGAAGGAACTTGGTGCGTGAAGCAGTTAGTTTCTTGGGGGGCTCATAGGAGCAGGGCTGGGTATGGCTGTGTGGAAGCCGTTCTGTGTCATGCTGGTTTAGGCCTCTGCCCAGTGCCCTGGTGAGAGGGGAACACAGACACAGGCCAGAGATCACAGTTGAGCCTTTGGAGCTCACTGGGGATGAATGCATTTGATATTTGTTTATAGTTTTAAGAGTCCTTTGAACTCTAAGGAGATCAAACCAGTCAATAATAAAGGAAATCAACCCTGAATATTTACTGTAAGGGCTGATGCTGAACCTAAAGCTCTAATACTTTGGCCACCTGATGTGTAGAGCTGACTCGTTGGAAAAGACCCTGATGCTGGGAAAGGTTGAAGGCAAGAGGAGAAAGGGGTGGCAGAGGATGAAGATGGTTGGATGGCATCACTGACTCAATGGACATGAGTTTGAGCAAACTCTGGGAGATAGGGGAGGACAGAGGAGCCTGGTGTGCTGCAGGCCATGGGGTCGCAAAGAGTCGGACACAACTCAGAGACTGAACGATGACAACAACATAGATTGGATTAGCTTAACTTTCCAACAGAACATTTCTATTGCCGTGGTTCCTCAGAGTGAAGATAAATGTGAAGTGCCTGGTATTTAGTAAGTGACTGATAAATGTCGGCTACCGTTAACTGTTATTAAAAACCATTATTTTGAATGTGGGCTGTCATTCTCAGTGAATTGTTTCATTGTTTTCTCCGTGCCCAGTCAAGAGCCCTTCTGGGAGCTTTTCTAGTAAGGTACCTGGGGCAGGTGTACACCCACGTCTGTGCTCAAGATAGGGGTACTCAGAGCAGGCCAACCCAGCCTGCAGCCTTCCTTATAGAAAGCTGCCCTAGTGGGGCTTATTTTGCTCCCAGTTACCAGTAACGTGGCCAGCACCCATGGTCGGAAGAATTGATTGCTTGTCATGGTTCATGAGCCCACCGTTTGAGGTGGCTTTGGTGGCATTTCTGTTCTTGGCAGGCACAGCACACGGGTACTGCTGGGAGGCAGGGAGCCCCGCCAGGTACGTCCCCTCAGTGCCAGGGCCTTCTGCCAACACCCCCTCCCACTGACTCTTCCTTACCCCACTTCGCACCCCTTAGAAGTTCTGTGTGTGTTTTCAGAGATGTTCAAGCCTCAAGGTGATCTTGAGAGAAGCTTGACATTGGAGCCCTTTGCAGGACCACTGAAGGACTTGGGGGGCAGGAAGCAGCAGAAACAAGACAAGGAGTCTTCAGGGACTAGCGTAGGCCCTCCTGGGAGGGCACAGGAGCAGGGAACAGGGATACCTCTGCCGTCAGGAGGAAGATCTCATCCGGGATGTGCCGGATCCCGCCGGCGATGACTCCCAGGGCCACGCCGGGGAACACGTAGGCGTTGTTGCCCTGCCCGGGAAAGAAGGTCCTGCCATCTTCCAGAGTCACGCTTGGAAAAGGACTTCCGCTGGCAAAGATCCCTCGGCCCTGGGGGCGGGAAGAGAACCAGAGACGGAGCTTGGAGACGGGTTGCGGGAGTGATGGTGGCCTAGTGTGGTCTCCCGAACGTTGACCCCTTCTCCGTCTTCTCCCGAGTGCTCCGCGTTCTGCTGAGGACGCTGCGGGTGCTGAAAGCAGGCCTGTTCATCTGACCGGAAAGCCGAGCTCCCACCGGGCTCCCCGGCTGCCTCAAAACCACCGGAAGGGGAAGGCGTGCCTTTCTAACTTGTCACCTCCCCAGAGAGCCAAGCCAGGTGTGCAGTCTACCAGCGCCCCGAGTTCTGGTCAAAGCTCTATGTGAGGGGACCCTGAGCACCAAGGCATAATGGTAAGAGCCGGGGCTTTGGAGCCAGACCTGGGTTTGGGGGCCAGCTCCATTTTTCTCCCCACCCTACTCATAAGGTGACTCATAGTCACTGTTCCTGTGTCTTCTCAGCCTGGGGCAGGAAGCACTCCCCGCTGACCTCGGTGACCCGGTAGCACTTCTCAGCCGTACACTCGGCCTTGCTGGTGGGGTTGCTCAGGGCAAAGATGATAGGGTGCTCGTGGAAGGAAGCCATATCCCTCAGGATCTGCTCCGTGAAGGCTCCTGCGACGGCGGCAACACCTACGGGGAGAAGGGGGGCAGTGGGGATGCCTACGCTTTATAAACACCCCGTTCCTCTCCTGGTGGTGCTGGCGGGCGACTAGATACAGTGCAGAAGGCTCAGGAGTCGTGGGGGGTGTCATTGGCCATGGGGACAATATCACAAGCCAGGTGACCCGGGGCAAGCAACTTAAACTCTCGGTGCCTGTTTCCTTGTCTATAACACAGGGATGATTGCTGTATTTTACCAGGCTGTCAAGATGACATGAGATAGTGCATGTAAATCTCCTAAAATACATATTACTTTTTATATAGAGAAATCAGATGCAACTGAAGTTATCTTAATTTAAAAGCACCCTTTTCAGAAATGTAACCTGCCAGGACTTTGAAGACCAGACTTTGAAGACCAGAAATGTAACCTGCCAGACTTTGAAGACCAGGGAGGCAGGGGCCTTGTGCTCATAGCAAGTGACTGAGAAGTAGATTGAGGAGAGGTTCCTGCTTAATTCATGGGCACTATGCTGGAAACGATGGAGCGGAACTGTCCCACAGCACGAGGTGGGGGTTGGGCAGATGTCTTTGGGGGTTGCAGAGGAAGGCTCTGGCAACCGTGTTTCTTGCAGGCCAACTCCAGGCAGGAAGTGACTCTTCCTATCCAGTGGCAGTTTCAGACAGTTCTGCCCATGATCACCAAAACTCCACCACCACCAATGAGAGCAACCAGAAGAAATACAAACACAAAATACTTAGACAAGAGGGACAGAGAACCACAGCACAAAACCAGAGCTAGTGTGCACGAGGCTTGCGCGAGGCTGTCGGGCCTCCAGGAGACATAGGAAGAAGGAACTTGGTGCGTGAAGCAGTTA
The DNA here is from genome assembly GCA_006410635.1 of Cephalophus harveyi. Lineage (NCBI taxonomy): Eukaryota > Metazoa > Chordata > Mammalia > Artiodactyla > Bovidae > Cephalophus > Cephalophus harveyi. Next base: position 8,502 of record SJYT01051977.1, on the reverse strand, counting down.
GTTTCTTGGGGGGCTCATAGGAGCAGGGCTGGGTATGGCTGTGTGGAAGCCGTTCTGTGTCATGCTGGTTTAGGCCTCTGCCCAGTGCCCTGGTGAGAGGGGAACACAGACACAGGCCAGAGATCACAGTTGAGCCTTTGGAGTTCACTGGGGATGAATGCATTTGATATTTGTTTATAGTTTTCAGAGTCCTTTGAACTGTAAGATGTGTATAATATTGCTTGTCATGGTTCATGAGCCCACCGTTTGAGGTGGCTTTGGTGGCATTTCTGTTCTTGGCAGGCACAGCACACGGGTACTGCTGGGAGGCAGGGAGCCCCGCCAGGTACGTCCCCTCAGTGCCAGGGCCTTCTGCCAACACCCCCTCCCACTGACTCTTCCTTACCCCACTTCGCACCCCTTAGAAATCCTGTGTGTGTTTTCAGAGATGTTCAAGCCTCAAGGTGATCTTGAGAGAAGCTTGACATTGGAGCCCTTTGCAGGACCACTGAAGGACTTGGGGGGCAGGAAGCAGCAGAAACAAGACAAGGAGTCTTCAGGGACTAGCGTAGGCCCTCCTGGGAGGGCACAGGAGCAGGGAACAGGGATACCTCTGCCGTCAGGAGGAAGATCTCATCCGGGATGTGCCGGATCCCGCCGGCGATGACTCCCAGGGCCACGCCGGGGAACACGTAGGCGTTGTTGCCCTGCCCGGGAAAGAAGGTCCTGCCATCTTCCAGAGTCACGCTTGGAAAAGGACTTCCGCTGGCAAAGATCCCTCGGCCCTGGGGGCGGGAAGAGAACCAGAGACGGAGCTTGGAGACGGGTTGCGGGAGTGATGGTGGCCTAGTGTGGTCTCCCGAACGTTGACCCCTTCTCCGTCTTCTCCCGAGTGCTCCGCGTTCTGCTGAGGACGCTGCGGGTGCTGAAAGCAGGCCTGTTCATCTGACCGGAAAGCCGAGCTCCCACCGGGCTCCCCGGCTGCCTCAAAACCACCGGAAGGGGAAGGCGTGCCTTTCTAACTTGTCACCTCCCCAGAGAGCCAAGCCAGGTGTGCAGTCTACCAGCGCCCCGAGTTCTGGTCAAAGCTCTATGTGAGGGGACCCTGAGCACCAAGGCATAATGGTAAGAGCCGGGGCTTTGGAGCCAGACCTGGGTTTGGGGGCCAGCTCCATTTTTCTCCCCACCCTACTCATAAGGTGACTCATAGTCACTGTTCCTGTGTCTTCTCAGCCTGGGGCAGGAAGCACTCCCCGCTGACCTCGGTGACCCGGTAGCACTTCTCAGCCGTACACTCGGCCTTGCTGGTGGGGTTGCTCAGGGCAAAGATGATAGGGTGCTCGTGGAAGGAAGCCATATCCCTCAGGATCTGCTCCGTGAAGGCTCCTGCGACGGCGGCAACACCTACGGGGAGAAGGGGGGCAGTGGGGATGCCTACGCTTTATAAACACCCCGTTCCTCTCCTGGTGGTGCTGGCGGGCGACTAGATACAGTGCAGAAGGCTCAGGAGTCGTGGGGGGTGTCATTGGCCATGGGGACAACGGAGGATGAGAGAAAAGGGTCTTCCTGCTTGAGCTGGCCGAGATCCCCGTTAAGTCCTAAGGGACCACTGGTCTGTCCCAGGCCCCTGGCCAGTGAAGATACACCTGTGAAGGCATCCCTGGCCACTGCCCTTTAGAGTGGGCTGCTCCCCCCAGGAGAGGGGTGATGCCAGGGTCCCCTCCAAGGAGCTCATTTCATCTTGGTCGGAGAGACCATCCTGCGTTTCTCCACTCTATGGAGTAATTCTGCATCATGCAGCCCAGCGTGGTGCCTCCGTTCAATGGTTCACATGCAGCAATACCTCAATGAAACTCAATAACTCAATAAAAGCACCGAATTGGACGTGAGGGGAAAGAGCTGCGTCTCCACGGGTTGCTGAAGCCCCCTTGTTGAGCCTCAGTCTTCACCTGCAAGTCAAGAGAGTTAGCTGGGCTGAGCAGTGGGCCGCCCCCTCCTCCTACCTATGATGGCTGTGGGCTTCACCAGCCTCACCACCTCCTCCAGGGAGTTCACTTCGGGGTGGTCCTGGGCAAACATCTCCTTCTCATGGTTCAGGTGGCTCCTCCCCTGCAGGGAAAGGAAGAACACGATGAAGCTGTGGTGATGAGAGCCACCGGGTAGGGTGGGGATGTTCTGGAGACTCTCAGAACCTTTCCTGCAGAGCCCTGTGCTTTGGGCTGAGCTCTCAGAAGTGTTGAGGCCCGTCCTCTAGATTGGAACCTAAGGTGGAACCTAAGGATTTGAAACGTGCATGTTGTGCGTGTGTGTGTGTTTCTTTAATCCAAACCACATATGGAGAATCCAATAAAGCCTTTCTTTGAGCTGCTCGGGTTGTGGCTTCCTAGGCCAGGACAGAAAGGCTTGGAGGAAACGCCTGAGTCTAATTGAGACTCTTGACCCCGAGACATACAGCACACAGGCCCAGGGAGGGATGGGGGCCCAAGGCACCCAGGATCAGCGTGTATTTGATAAGAGCCATTAACCTCCCCACGGGGTCGCAAGGAGTCAGACACACGATGGAGTGACTGAACTGAAACTGAAATTAACCTCCCCAGTGCCTCCCTGGTGGCTCAGATGGTAAAGAATCTGCCTGCAGCGCAGGAGACCTGGGTTTGATCCTTGACTCAGGAAGATCCCCTGGAGGAGGGCATGGCAACCCACTCCAGTATTCTTGCCTGGAGAATCCCGTGAACAGAGGAGCCTGGTGGGCTACAGACCATTGGGTGGCAAAGAGTGGGACATGACTGAGCGACTAGCACTTTCTCTTTCATTAACCTCCCTATAAATAAGAATAAACTGGGATCCAGAACTGGCTTACAATGGCTGGCTGCTCCCAGTGAGCTCGAGATTCTTTCCACTTCTTCCTTTACAAATTTTATTGGAGTCTAGTTTATTTGCAGTGCTGAGTTAGTTTCAGATATACAGCACAGTGATTCAGTTATACATATGCATATATTCCTTCTTTTTCAGGTTCATTTCCCATATAGGTTATTACAGAATACTGAATGGAGTTCCTTGTGCTATACAGTAGGTCCTTGGTGGTTATCTGTTTTATACATAGTAGTGTCTGCATGTTAATCCCAAGCTCCTAATTTTTCCCTCCCTCCCATATTTCCCTCCCTCCCATATTTCCCCTTTGGTGATGGTAAATTTGTTTTCCAAATCTGTGAATCTGTTTCTGTTTCATCAATAAGTTCATTTTGTGTGTGCGTCATATTAAAAAATTAGATTCCACACAGGAGTGATGTGTGCTATTTGTCTTCCTCTGTCTGACTTACTTCACATTGTGTTAGTTTCCTTCCATTCTTCACATAGGAGGCAGTGGGTCACAGGCTGGTCAAGGATGACTCCCCTGGGTCAATCGGTCCCACAAGAACCGGAGTGAAAATGGCAGCTCTGATAGACCATGGAGGAGGGGCGAGCCCAGTTGAGCAAAGTGATGATGAAAGGTGGGCAAGAGGCAAGCGTGGCAGCCTGCACCCGTGCCTGGACCACGCTCTGGAAGGCCCTGGGGCAGGAGGGGGGTTCCAGGTCCCGGTCCCCTCCAGTGGGAATCTGCCCTGAGAGGGTCTGTTTCTGCTTGTGGGGGACTCCACTATTCTTGGCTGAGACCCTCTTGTTCCCATCTCTGTCTTAAAAAAAAAAAAAACCTCTCATGGACACATTCTATGTTAGTGGAATTTGGGGAATTAAAACATGGAGCTCCGAGTGAAATCCTAAGGAAGGAGGCCATCCAGCTGGGCCCTCAGCATACTGCAGTCAGAAACTGGACTGTCTCCCTTACTCATTCCTTCACCAATGGCTCAGATATCAATTATATTCTTATCACATGCTGGACATGGATATCAAGACTTACAGCCTCACGGGGAGGGAGACCAGCAGAGGGGTGCTAGCCCCATAACGTGACAAGTGTATTATCAATACATGAAGGGCAGAGGGCAGTTTCCTCTAGGAAACTAACTGAGACCTCGATGCTCAAGGAACACTGCTTGAAGGAGGTGACAGATGGGGCTGAGCGGGCATGTGGGAAGGGAGATGGGCACTCGTTCCAGGCAGAGGAACAACATATGCAAAGATGGGGAAGAGAGGGAGCATGTCACCTTGGGACAACTGTGGTTTAATACGGCTGGAGGTGAGTGCAAGACAGGAAGCGGGGAGATGAGGCTGGGAGCAGGAGGGAGACACACTCGCATGCACATTCAAAGCTTTTGGACAAGAGTGGTTAAGGCTCCTGGGGGATGAGTCATTTGCTGTGGAGATCAGGACACTGCTGTCCTGCTCTCTATTCTGTCTGAACAGTTTGCCCCCTGGAAGATCTCCTCCAGTCCCCTTCCAATAGTTGCAGGTCTCAGGAAACCTGCAGGTCTCCAGACTGACAGTACCTTGACAATGAGCCCCTTGGAGTCCACCATCCAGATCTTCTTTGTGGCCTCTGCTTTGGGTACACCTTCTTTCTCTAGGGCCATGACAAGGAGGTGGGCAATGCCCAGGGCTGCCTGCGAGGTGGTGTTCAGACAAAAGGCCAGAGCTACTCAGGATTTATCAGACACTTCGCCAAGATCCTCCCTTCTTCCCCCACTCCTCCCAGGAGGCCTTGTTAAGGGCCTGTCTCGAGATACCCAAATGGTGGGGCCCAGGCGGGTGCAATGATCACCATGCTTCTGGGCTGTTTCCTCTCCTCCGGAGCCCAGAAGGCATCCCCTCCTGTTCCTCCTCCCCATATTTTTATTCTCCTTCTGGAGCGACTGTAGAGACCCCTCGGTGGGACTCACCTCACCAGCACCTTGGAAAACAAACACGTGATTGGAGAGCTTGTTCTTGGTGATCCGCAGAGCAGCCAGGATCCCTGCCACGGCCACGGAGGCTGTGCCTGCAACAGAGTGGACTGAGATGACCGTCTGGCCCCCAGGCCCCACCGCCAAGACCCTTGGCAGAGTTCTCCGTACCTAGAACCTGTGATAGAACAAGCAGCTTTCCCTCACCCTCACAGAGTCAAGCCTGCAGGCATGCAGGTTGTCCAGCAACTCTCTTTTGCATAATACTCTGTATGCAGCGGTGTGTCATAGCACTCCAGTGCTCCAGAGCAGATGGTAACAAATACTGTTGCAACGAAAGAGAGGCAGAGCTGCTGAGGGTGCAGATCCTTCAGAAATGAAGGTCTGGGTCATCTTGCTAAGGGACACTGGCAAGCCGAGGTCTTGTCTGAGGATAAGCAAACATAGAGACTGAGGAAGAAATAAACAAACATCAACCACGGCTGCATGACTGGTTACAGAAACGAGGGATGCAGTAACCATGCAAATTTCTTCCTTGATTATCATGTGATTTAATGGTTTATATTAACTGATTTATTCTCCCTTTTTCTTCCTCTTATAAGTTTTGTTGAAGGTTAATTCTACAATTCAGCCTCTAGATAACAGAGTTTTCAAATGTGACTGAGTTGGAAGAGTAGTTAATCTTGCCCAGATTTGGGGAGTGTGACTATCTTCCAGATATAAATATGTCGATTGAAAAAAAAGTGCACACTGTCAGAGTTGAGAGTTAATGCTTATTTGGGGGCAAAATGAGGACCTTAGCCCAGGAGACAGCTTTTCAAATAGCTCTGGGAACTACTCGGAACCGATGAGGTGGTTTAATACGGCTGGAGGTGAGTGCAAGACAGGAAGCGGGGAGATGATGCTGGGAGCAGGAGGCAGACACACTCGCATGCACGTTCAAAGCTTTTGGACAAGAGTGGTTAAGGCTCCTGGGGGATGAGTCATTTGCTGTGGAGATCAGGACAGTAAAATCACAGTATACATGTGATTTTAGGGAAGAGGGTACTGCAGTCAAGTACACATTTTGGCAGGAAGGCTGCTGCTAGTCACAAGAAGGTTATTCCTGGTCACGAGAAGCAGATATCTCCACTAATGATTTTATGCTTTTCTAGATATGACAAGATGTTAGAAACTGGGTTCATAAAATCTTCTCCTGAAAATATCTAACTATCTGAAGGCCTGTTCTGCCTGTTTTTCCCAGGGCACAGAGGACCCCATCCCTATCGCTGCCCTGAACTCCTTTCAGGGTGTGTTGAAGGTTGGAGACTGCAGGGGCCAGAGACTTCATTCTTGTTGAAACAGATGATGAGCGACATTCTTTAGCTGGTAAACAAAAGAACTGTGGAGACTTTGCCTCTCCCCATTTCAGGCAGAAGGTAAGAATGTCTGCACTGGTTGGAAAGGTAGTCGCATTTTATTAGGCATTTTGTTAGAATTGTTTCTATTGTCATCTGGAAGTATCAATGTGTAGAATTGTGTGCACTGATGCTGAACAGCCAAAAGGGTGGGCTCTGCCAGTTACTGGATAATTGTTGCTCCTTGGTCTGCAAACCACTTTCCAGCCTTACCAGCTGGCTTTATGCCAGGCTCTGCCAATAGGGGGTTTCAGGGGGTGACCGAAAGGCTAAATGAGGAGGGAAAGAACACTTTTTTAGCATCATCCCCACTTGGGAAGATTGCTTGGTAAAATGTAAGATATTCAGTTAAATCTGATTTTTAGATAAACAAGAAATTTTTTTTTTTAGCATGTGTTCCATGCATTATTAGTATAAATATTCTAAAAACTTATTTGTCTGAAACCCAAATTTAGCTGATCATCTGCATTTTTGTTTTTGCTAGATCTGGCAACTCCATTGCCAGGTATGGTTTTTTTTTTCACTCTTACAGCAGCAGTTTGTTCCAGAAGCAGTGGTTAAATCCACTTTGCTCTTTGTCCATTACTTCTAGAACTAACCTCATAGCGCTCCCTACCTCATCTTCCCTATGTTACCCCAGCCTATGGGGGTGGTAGCAGATCCTTAGTATTTCTTCTTGGCTTTTCAGTTCTTTAATCCACAAGTCTTTATGTCAAGTTTTCTCTGCTAAAACCACTGATTTGGATGCTGACAGAGTCAGCAGTAAAGTAACTGCAGCTGGCAATGCTAAGCATCTAGGATGATCAAAGAAAAGGAAATTCAAGTGGGATTGTTTATGGCTGGTTAAAATTATACAAATCAAAAAGAAATCGACATTATCTCTGGCTGGTGAGGGAGGAGGGAAGAGAGTAAAGTCCCAGCCCACATTCCATTCTAAAGAGCTACATTTTTTTTTGAAAACTATTTCCCAATATAAACCAAGGCATAAAATGTTTTTGCCCTTTGACCTCATGCTTCTACTTTTGGGAATCTATGTATGAAAAAAATCCAAAAGGTATGTAGTAGGGTATTTATGACACTGTCACTTATAACATAGAATGACTGGAAAAAACAATCAACAAAAGAGTGACGTTTAAGTAAATTAGTCAATGTAGACACTGAGTAGGATATTGCAGCCATTAAAAATGCTCCTTATGATAGCAACATAGAAAATGCCATGAAGTTAGCAAGTGACAGCACATATTGTTCAGAGTGCTTTGCAAGTCTTAATGTAAAGACATTTAATTGTATCATAATCATCTCCATTTTACAGATTGGGAAAGTGAGGTATGGAGCAGTTTGCTGAGTTGGCCAAGATCACATAACAGAGTGAACTCGGGGAATCAGGCCCTTGGGCTGGTGCTCTTAACCCCGTCTATACGTCACTGAATTAGTTGGAAGGATGTGTGAGCATGCTCAGTCGTGTCCAGCTCTGTACGATCCTATGTAGCCCGCCAGGCTCCTCTGTCCATGGGATTGTCCAGGCAAGAATACTGGAGTATGTTGCCATTTCCTACTCCAGGGACTCTAAATAAACACATTCACTTGCTGTGGAGATGCCGGGATTGAATCCAGGGCCTCATACATGCAGAGCATGTAATTAGTTGGAAGGAAGAGAACGTTAAAATGGTCTACATAACAATGATTCTAACTGTATCAAAATATACACACAGAATCTGGATGGCGCTGTAAAATACTAATGGTTGCAGGGTGGGAATAGGAGTGTATTTTTCATTTCTGTGTCCAGTTTTCCACTGGACAGAGAGCAAGTTTTCAGCTCCTCTAGTACTATTTCAGGACAGCCTTCTGCCTCCTGAAGAAAGGCAATGAAAGAATCCCAAAGAAAGACAATGCCAAAGAGTGTTCAAACTACTGCACAATTGCTCTCATCTCACACACTAGCAAAGTAATGCTCAAAATTCTCCAAGCCAGGCTTCAACAGTACATGAACCATGAACTTCCAGATGTCCAAGCTGGATTTAGAAAAGGCAGAGGAACCAGAGATCAAATTGCCAACATCCCTTGGATCATCAAAAAAGCAACAGAGTTCCAGAAAAACATCTACTTCTACTTTATTGACTACGCTAAATTCTTTGACCGTGTGGGTCACAACAAACTGGAAAATTCTTAAAGAGATGGGTATACCAGACAACTTTACCTGCCGCCTGAGAAATCTATATGCAGGTCAAGAGGCAACAGTTAGAACCATACATGGGATAACAGACTGGTTCCAAATAGGAAAAGGAATACGTCAAGGCTGTATATTGTCA
>SJYT01051975.1:96739-111647 GCA_006410635.1 Cephalophus harveyi | reverse complement strand
ACTCAAATATGTCAGTTCTTAAAATGCTATTCTTTATAATTTTAACTTCATCATTATTACAATTTTTCCAATATAGATAACTCCAGTTCTTTATTACAGAGTAGTAAAACTTTAAACAATATTCAGCCTGACTAAAATAATACTATAGAAATATATTATCGTTTTAAACTTGAATTATGTACTCTTGTGTCTGCCTTTAGGAATAATTACATGAATGACCCATGGGAAATTATAATCAAACATCAACTGATTTCACCTTATTGGGATTGTTTCCCTCTTCAAGAACTGGTCTGTTCCTTTTTATTCTCACTGTTTTCATTTTCTTAATGGCTCTAGTTGGTAACCTTTCCATGATTCTTCTCATCTTTCTGGACGTCCGACTTCACAAGCCCATGTATTTTCTGCTTAGCCAGCTCTCACTCATGGATCTGAACTACATCTCTACCACTGTTCCCAAAATGGCCTATGATTTTCTGTTTGCAAACAAGTCTATCTCCACCATTGGGTGTGGGATTCAGAGCTTCTTCTTCTTGACTATGGCAGGTGCTGAAGGATTGCTTTTGGCCTCTATGGCTTATGATCGTTATGTTGCCATTTGCTTTCCTCTTCATTATCCCATCAGAATCAGCAGAAGAGTGTGCATATTGATGATAACAGGATCTTGGATAATGGGCTCTATAAACTCCTGTGCCCACACCACATATATTCTCTCTATCCCTTATTNGAAGGATTGCTTTTGGCCTCTATGGCTTATGATCGTTATGTTGCCATTTGCTTTCCTCTTCATTATCCCATCAGAATCAGCAGAAGAGTGTGCATATTGATGATAACAGGATCTTGGATAATGGGCTCTATAAACTCCTGTGCCCACACCACATATATTCTCTCTATCCCTTATTGCCAATCCAGGTCCATCAATCATTTCTTCTGTGATGTCACAGTCATGTTGACAATAGCCTGCATTGATACAACGGTCTATGAATACACAGTGTTTCTAAGCACCACACTTTTCCTTTTGCTGCCCTTCATTGGTATTGCTTTTTCCTATGGCCGTGTTCTCCTTGCTGTCTATCGCATGAACTCAGCAAAAGGGAGGAAGAAGGCCTATTCAACCTGCAGCACCCACCTCACTGTGGTTTCTTTCTACTATGCACCCTTTGCTTACACGTATCTACGCCCAAGATTTCTGCGTACTCCAACAGAGGACAAAGTTCTGGCTGTCTTTTACATCATCCTTACCCCGATGCTCAATCCTATTATCTACAGCCTGAGAAACAAGGAGGTGACTGGGGCCCTGAGAAGAGTAACTCAGAGAATCTCTCCTATGAAAATGTAGACTAAAGTTTTGCATGAATACCAGGAGTTTTATATATATATATATATATACACATACACATACAGATATAATCATTAAAATATTTTTATTAAATGAAAAGAGTAAAATGGATTTAGAGGACAAGAAAATAGTTCATATCTTGAAAAATCTCAATCTTATTTCTTGCTTCTTTTTTTAAAATCAATTTCAAATACATTTTTGTTGATAGACTGTCAACTAGAAAGATTCTCTGTTATTTAGTAGTGAACATGGACATTAACTGAATAACAGAATATCATTCACCATAACAGTTCCACAGTTTTCAATACATTTTTCAATAGGTCTGAACCACATTTTCTGAATGTCTAGATAAAATTAAAAGACCAGTAACACTTTTTTTTTTTTTTAATTTCAATATAGGGAAACTTCCTGTTAGAGATTTAGCTGAGAATTCTGAAGTCCTTATACCACTCTGAACAGAAACTGAGTTTATGTTAATTACAGGGTGATGCATCTATCATATTAGGTATACCTGGAAATCAACAATAGGCCTTGAAAATGCCACAAGAGATTGCTAAGACAATTATACAAGTGGGTCAGCATTTATTCTCATTAGTGGAAATTAAAACTATTGAGGAAATCCATGCAAACAGCTACTCTCAAAAGGCTACTCTCAAAATATACTGTGTACCTGCTGAGTGAACAAATACAAAGGGGATGACATCATGTAAAACCAGCAAAATGATGGCGATGTCAGTTTTTGTCATTGTAAATATCCTAAGGAAGTGTGGAAGCAAGCAGGAAAATGCATTCCAGACTCCTTCCCATTTTAGGTAGTGAGTAATAAAAGGAATCAGGAGACATCAATCTATTTCTGTCCTGACACAATATATTTTGTTCTGCCCTTTAAAAGAAACTGGAAACAATTTTATTTACTTTTTAAGTAACTGCCTAGAAAGTGAGGATTTAGCATTATATAAAATTAATTTCCTATGTTGTCCTTAGTAGGTCTTTGAGTAATTAAAAAAAAAAAACTTTCTTTGTGGAAGACCTATGTTAAAAAAAAAAATACAAACTAATATTTAACAATTGTGCTTGCCTACATAATCCTTAATTTTCTTTATGGTTAAAATGAGAGATAGGAATTTATTTCACAGTGACCTATAATTCTACTTGACCAAGTGTTTTAAAACCTTTTATCAATTCTTAACCGATTTCCCAAACTCAAATGCCAAGCAAAGATCTGTTGAACTCAAATTAACTTTGGTATTTTTCATTAAACTCCTGTAAAATTGCAAAAAAAAAAAAAAACTTATCTCACCTCATAAAAATAGAAATGTTAAACTAATTAAGCTAATATGTGAAATTACATGGAAAGAATTGTCAAATAAGAAGTAATACTAAGACTTGTTTACATTGCTTATGTTGTATTGGTGTGTGTGTGTGTACATATATATATAGGTATATATTCCAGAAGTTATATGATATTTTTAGACATCTGATATGTTCTGGGACAATGTTATCAGTCATAATGCAAATTATCATCTTAAAATGTTGCATATCACAAAAATTACTACATTTTCTTATGAAATAAATTTTTGTATCTTTTGTCTTTGTCAGTTATAGTTATTGTTTAATTTAGATATTTACAAAAATGTTTCTACACAAATGCTCTATTTTCAAGGACATTCATGATAGGGACTAATGGAAAACCTAGATTTAATAACAAGTACTCATTACATGGGGCTGAATGATCTATAGATGATGATTGAAATTTTTTATTACATTTTGTTTGAAACATTGCTGGATCCTTAATGTTTTTTTGTTTGTTTGTTTGTTTTCCCGGACTGAAGAAAACTTTTCCTCTTACCTGTGACTCACAATAATTTAAAAAATTATGACACCTTAAACAAAGATACAGCATTTATTTTAAACCCAATCTGATCCTTCAGGAATTTGGAAAGCCTTGAATCAAAGCTTTAGTACTATAGCCAATGTTTCCACTTGTGCAGTTCTGCTGCTTCTGCTGCTGCTAAGTCGCTTCAGTCATGTCCAACTCTGTGCGACGCCATAGAAGGCAGCCCACCAGGCTCCTCCGTCCCTGGGATTCTCCAGGCAAGAACACTGGAGTGGGTTGCCATTTCCTTCTCCAATGCATACACACATGCTAAGTCGCTTCAGTCATGTCTGACTCTGTGCGAACCCATGGACAGCAGCCCATCAGGATCCTCCATCCATAGGATTCTCCAGGCAAGAATATTGGAGCAGGTTGCCATTTCCTTCTCCTGTGCCCTTCTACAAGGAGAATAAATTCATATTGAGTTAGAGTAAGAGTCTGTTCAAAAGGATGAATTTGTTTAAAAAGAGACAATAGATCTCAAATGTAATAATTTGTGCTAAGCCAATGTCACCAAACTGAGACTAAATACCTAACTGATGAGAGCTGATGAGGCTGAACTACCCAAGTCCAGTTTATGTGGGATATGGATGACAGCAGACAAGGTATAATCTCCCTGAGAGTATAGTGAGGGATCAAGAACAATATTAGATTAGGAGGTTTACCCCAGAGACCAGGATCCACAATCAGAGCAAGAAACCACATCTGTATCCAAAATGTGTGCTCAGTTACTCAGTCTAGTCTGACTCGTTGAGACACCATGGACTGCAGCCTGCCAGGCTCCTCTGTCCATGGGATTTCCCAGGCAAGAATACTGGAGTGGGCTGTCATTTCCTTCTCCACTAGATCTGAAGTACTGAACTACAAAAACCCTGAGGTTATATGATTTTATCAGGAGTAATGATTTATGATAGTGCAATTTTAGGGTGTTTTTTTTACTTGTTAAGTTCATATAGAGAATAGATTTAAGGACCTAGATCTGATAGATAGAGTGCCTGAAGAACTATGGAATGAGGTTCGTGACATTGTACGGGAGACAGGGATCAAGACCATCCCCATGGAAAAGAAATGCAAAAAAGCAAAATGGCTGTCNTCATATAATTTCACAGATAAGAAGTGAATGTAATTTCACAATTAGGAAGAAGTTTATGCACATATCATTGCTACTGTCACATACTGTGTAGACCATTTTGATTCACCAAAACTTTAGAATCATTTATAGAAATGAGAATATTATAGGAAGAGAGCTAATTGGTCACAGAGGCTTATTTCAATCTATTTTTCCAGTGTGAATGTAGGAACCCTTTTCCCTCACTGGGCATTTCTAGGACTCTTGAATAAGGTCCAGTTACTTCCTCTTACCCATAAGAAAAAGCCAAAGAAACAGATGACTATGCTAAGAAACTTAAAATTTTACAGAAGTTTGTCTTTACAACAAACAGTGGCTGATTTACTTTTAATATACAACTTTTCCTAAGTTTTAGCTATCTAAAAGAAGATAGAAGTGCCAAGGAGATTGCTGCAAACGTATTTCTCTGCTGTTAAACCTTAGTTCATGAAGATAGCTATCAGAGGTTAGATATTAAATATTATTTAAATAGTCTTCTATGAAAGAATATTAATACAAGTCCCTGTCGTTTTAAAGAAAAAGCATTACTTGTGGAGAACCGGAAGTGCTTAATAAGACACAGTGGTAGCACCACTATGTGGGGCTTCCCTGGTGGCTCAGCTGCAATGCAGGAGGCACAGATGTGGGTTTGATCCCTGAATCTGGAAGATCCCTGGAGGAAAGCATTGCAACCCACACCAGTATTCTTGCCTGAAAAATTCCATGGGCGGAGGAGCCTGGCAGGCTGCAGTCGTGGGGTTGCAAAGAGTCGAACTGGTCTGAAATGACTGAGAATGAGCACAACTCTGTACTGCTGATTGAAGCGCACGCAATAAATTAACTATGCTAATAATGTATAGCTATTTGAATTTTATTCTCTGAATAAACATCTCATGATTTTGAAGTGGTTTATCACTATATTCCCCATTCTGTCTTTTACTAATGTGCATTTTATAACAACAATTTTAATGTATATATTGTGTTATAGCAGACTGTTTATTCCTATGTATTATTAACCTTTGTTGTCATTTTCAACCAAAGTCGTGTCCAACTCTTGCAACCCCATGCACTGTGTCCTGCCAGGCTCCTCTGTCCATGGGATTCTCCAGGCATGTTTATTCCTATGTATTATTAACCTTACCTCTTGTCTAATAAACTGTTGTAACTGAAATACGCACTATTATCTTTTATAGTTATTTTGCTGCCTCTGAATTACTGAGTTTGGGTATTTCTAGAGAGATGGCTACATTTTTTTAAATTTCATAAAATAATCCACAAGCCTAGTGAAAAATTAATGCAATATCCTGTTTATAATACTCTTTGTATACACTTATATTTTAATTTCCAAATCGAGCATTTGTTCTTTCAGATAATTTTGAGTATCTAATAGACCCCATGAACTGGTGGCTCAGAGGTTAAAGCGTCTGCCTCTAACATGGGAGACCTGGGTTCGATCCCTGGGTCGGGAAGATCCCCTGGAGAAGGAAATGGCAACCCACTCCAGTATTCTTGTCTGGAGAATCCCATGGACAGAGGAGCCTGGTGGGCTACAGTCCATGGGGTCGCAAAGAGTCGGACATGACTGAGCGACTTAACTAACTAACTAATAGACAACCAAAAGGGGGAATAAGTTAATAATTCTGAACTTACTAAAGTTTATGTCATGATTCTCTAGGGTATTTGAAAAAATATTCTTTTGGAATATAACTCAATTTTAATTTTTTTGAGATATGGGTTTTCCTTATGTCTATGAATTAACTAGTTCATTAGTTGTAAATGGTGTATGACAATAAATATAAACATAGTCAATAAATTTTTGTTTTAATTTGAACTAGATTTTCCTTTAAACTAAAAACATTTCTCTGCTACCCTTCTATGTTCTCAGCTGGGAATTCTGTAATAAAAAGAACTAGGCATGTAGGACGGAGAAGGCAATGGCAATCCACTCCGGTACTCTTGCCTGGAAAATCCTATGGACGGAGGAGCCTGGTAGGCTGCAGTCCATGGGGTCACTAAGAGTCAGGCATGACTGAGTGATTTCACTTTCACTTTCCACTTTCATGCATTAGAGAAGGAAATGGCAGCCCACTCCAGTGTTCTTGCCTGGAGAATCCCAGGGACAGAAGAGCCTGGTGGGCTACCGTCTACAGGATCGCACAGAGTCGGACACGACTGAAGAGACTTAGCAGCAGCAGCAGCAGGCATGTAGGAGATGGCTCGGAACTGACAGAATTTCTGGAAGAGATAATCAAAAGGATATGGCCACAGGTTGAACCTAAAATTGGATTTGAACAATCAGCATCTCCGCATGTTCTCTTCTCTTCTTGGAATGTACACTTTTTGTACTTTTCATGCAGTGGGAGCTGTTCTATGGGCATGGCCTCGGCAGATAAAGTGTTTTAGAGACTAAAACTAGGTTGTGTTTTTTATTGAACCCATTTAACTTATCTATTTAAGCTTCTAAGATTATAGTAGAAAAGATAGACATGTAAAAATAGATATCTATTTGTCTTATGACTGACTAAAACAAACCTCATAAATAAGTTTCCTTGCTTATTATATTCTAACATACCAGTCTAGAATGGTCTACCTCTTTTTCTGTCTCTCCTTTCTTTGCATGTACAGGGGCCAGTTTGTAAACTAAAAATTGATGAGGAAGCTGGGAGACCACAGAGATTAACCTTGGGAAAAACAAATCCATGAGGAAAATTCCAAGTTGGCCATCAACGTCAATCTGGTGAAGGATGGTGTGGTGCACTTGTTAGATCTCCTGGAATCCTCCATGAGTATGAATGGGGATGCCCCCAAGACTCCAGCTTTTAGCTACCCATGTGCTTCCAGCTTTTAGCTACCCATGTGCTTCCCCTGGTGCTTCCCCATGTGCTGTTTAGCTACCCATGTGCTTCCCCTGGTGGCTCAGATGGTAAAGAATCTGCCTACAATGTGAGAAACCTGGGTTGGGGAGATCCCCTGGAGGAGGGCATTGCAACCCATTCCATTGTTGACTGGAGAATTCCCATGGACAGAGGTGCCTGGCAGGCTACAGTTCATGGGGTCACAAAGAATCGGACATGACTGAATGGCTAAGCACAGAACAGCACAACTACCCACACTGTATCACAGTAGAAGAAGTAATGGGTGTCATAGTATGCTTGCTTCTAACATGAGCAGGATTGCTGGCCATTGACATTCACCTAGAGGCTGAAGATTAAGTTAGAAAGTTGAAAAGAGGCCTGAGGTTAGAGAAGAATGTGCAGTTGTCCCCTACTCTTTTAACTTTGGGACTGGCAGACAAGTTAGGAGAGCAAGATAAAATTTTCGAGATCTCAGTGCATCATCTTATAATACTAGAAGAGCTCAAGTTGTCACAGATTAAGATCCGAATACTTGTTACAATGCCTGATTAGGAATCCCATTCCCAAGAGGTAAAATCCCTGGGAAAGTTGAAGAAAATGAAAGGGAGTATATTGTGGTGATTAAAAGTAAAATGAATAAATGGAATGAAACAGGCAATTAGATCCCTAATACAAAGGACTTTTGGAAATAGCAAAAACAATAGATTGCTGATAATAAAGAATATATACCCCCAAACTGCTAGAAGAAAACTTGTATTATTTTCTGTCCCTTAAAGTGGTAAAATTTTTCATGACTGTACAATACAAACATCAGCTATAATTCCTTAAGATTGGAAAGAAAAGGGTTAATACAAAGCTTTTTAAAAATACATACTGCTGAAAAGAATTCCTTGCCAAAAATCTAGTCCACAGTCTCAATAAACTTTCTTGTCAAGGGCTAAAGTTTTGGAATGAAATCTATGGAATCTCTGTGTGTATGTATGTATTTATGTGTGTGTGTGTGTGTGTTAGCTATCAGAGGTTAGATATTAAATATTGTTTAAATAGTCTTCTATGAAATTAATACAAGTCTCTATCGTTTTAAAGAAAAAGCATTACTTGTGGAGAACCGGAAGTGCTTAATAAGACACAGAGGTAGCACCACTATGTGGGGCTTCCCTGGTGGCTCAGCTGCAATGCAGGAGGCACAGATGTGGGTTTGATCCCTGAATCGGGAAGATCCCCTGGAGGAAGGCATTGCAACCCACACCAGTATTCTTGCCTGAAAAATTCCATGGGCAGAGGAGCCTGGCAGGCTGCAGTCGTGGGGTTGCAAAGAGTCGGACTGGTCTGAAACGACTGAGAATGAGCACAACTCTGTACTGCTGATTGAAGCGCAAGCAATAAATTAATTATGCTAATAATGTATAGCTATTTGAATTTTATTCTCTGAATAAACATCTCATGATTTTGAAGTGGTTTATCACTATATTCCCCATTCTGTCTTTTACTAATGTGCATTTTATAACATTTTTAATGTATATATTGTGTTATAGCAGACTGTTTATTCCTATGTATTATTAACCTTTGTTGTCATCATTTTTAACCAAAGTCGTGTCCAGCTCTTGCAACCCCATGCACTGTGTCCTGCCAGGCTCTTCTGTCCATGGGATTCTCCAGGCATGTTTATTCCTATGTATTATTAACCTTACCTCTTGTCTAATAAACTGTTGTAACTGAAATATGCACTATGTTATCACTTATAGTTATTTGGCTGCCTCTGAATTACTGAGTCTGGGTATTTCTAGAGAGATAGCTACATTTTTTTAAATTTCATAAAATAGTCCACAAGCCTAGTGGAAAATTAATGCAACATCCTGTTTATAATACTCTTTGTATACACTCATATTTTAATTTCTAATTGAGCATTTGTTCTTTCAAATAATTTTGAGTATCTAATAGACAACCAAAAGGGGGAATAAGTTAATAATTCTGAACTTACAAAAGTTTATGTCATAATTCTCTAGGGTATTTGAAAAAATATTCTTTTGGAATATAACTCAATTTTGTTAAAGATACGGGTTTTCCTTATGTCTATGAATTAACTAGTTCATTAGTTGGAAATGATGTATGACAATAAATATAAACATAATCAGTAAATTTTTGTTTTAATTTGAACTAGATTTTCCTTTAAACTAAAAACATTTCTCTGCTACCCTTCTATGTTCTCAGCTGGGAATTCTGTAATACAAAGAACTAGGCATATAGGACAGAGAAGGCAATGGCAATCCACTCTGGTACTCTTGCCTGGAAAATCCTATGGATGGAGGAGCCTGGTAGGCTGCAGTCCATGGGGTCACTAAGAGTCAGGTATGACTGAGCGACTTCACTTTCACTTTCCACTTTAATGCATTGGAGAAGGAAATGGCAACCCACCCACTCCAGTGTTCTTGCCTGGAGAATCCCAGTGACTGAAGAGCCTGGTGGGCTACCATCTGTGGGGTCGCACAGAGTTGGACATGACTGAAGCGACTTAGCAGCAGCAGCAGCAGCAGGCATGTAGGAGATGGCTTGGAACTGACAGAATTTCTGGAAGAGATAATCAAAAGGATATGGCCATAGGTTGAACCTAAAATTGAATTTGAACAATCAGCATCTCCGCATGTTCTCTTCTCTTCTTGGAATGTACACTTTTTGTACTTTTCACGCAGTGGGAGCTGTTCTATGGGCATGGCCTCGGCAGATAAAGTATTTGAGAGACTAAAACTAGGTTGTATTTTTTATTGAACCCATTTAACTTATCTATTTAAGCTTCTAAGATTATACTAGAAAAGATAGACATGTAAAAATAGATATCTATTTGTGTTATGACTGACTAAAACAAGCCTCATAAATAAATTTCTTTGCTTTTTGTATTCAAATGTACCAGTCTAGAATGGTCTACCTCTTTTTCTGTCTCTCCTTTTTTTGCATGTACAGGGGCAAGTTTGTAAACTAAAAATTGATGAGGAAGCTGGGAGACCACAGAGATTAACCTTGGGAAAAACAAATCCATGAGGAAAATTCCAAGCTGGCCATCAACGTCAATGTGGTGAAGGATGGTGTGGTGCACTTGTTAGATCTCCTGGAATCCTCCATGAGTATGAATGGGGATGCCCCCAAGACTCCAGCTTTTATGTGCTTGTTTAGCTACCCATGTGCTTCCCCTGGTGGCTCAGATGGTAAAGAATCTGCCTACAATGTGAGAAACCTGGGTTGGGGAGATACCCTGGAGGAAGGCATTGCAACCCATTCCATTGCTGACTGGAGAATTCCCATGGACAGAGGTGCCTGGCAGGCTACACTTCATGGGGTCACAAAGAATCGGACATGACTGAACGGCTAAGCACAGAACAGCACAACAACGCACACTGTATCACAGTAGAAGAAGTAATGGGTGTCATAGTATGCTTGCTTCTAACATAAGCAGGCTTGCCGGCCATTGACATTCACCTAGAGGCTGAAGATTGAGTTAGAAAGTTGAAAAAAGGCCTGCGTTAGAGAAGAATGTGCAATTGTCCCCTACTCTTTTAACTTTGGGACTGGCAGACAAGTTAGGAGAGCAAGATAAAATTTTCGAGATCTCAGTGCATCCTCTTATAATACTAGAAGGGCTCAAGTTGTCACAGATTAAGATCCGAATACTTGTTACAATGCCTGATTAGGAACCCCATTCCCAAGAGGTAAAATCCCTGGGAAAGTTGAAGAAAATGAAAGGGAGTATATTGTGGTGATTAAAAGTAAAATGGATAAATGGAATGAAACAGGCAATTAGATCCCTAATACAAAGGATTTTTGGAAATAGCAAAAAAAATAGATTGTTGATAATAAAGAATATATACCCCCAAACTGCTAGAAGAAAACTTGTATTATTCTCTGTCCCTTAAAGTGGTAAATTTTTTCATGACTGTACAATACAAACATCAGCTATAATTCCTTAAGATTGGAAAGAAAAGGGTTAATACAAAGCTTTTTAAAAATACATACTGCTGAAAAGAATTCCTTGCCAAAAATCTAGTCCACAGTCTCAATAAACTTTCTTGTCAAGGGCTAAAGTTTTGGAATGAAATCTATGGAATCTCTGTGTGTATGTATGTATTTATGTGTGTGTGTGTGTGTGTGTATATATATATATATGTTTATGGATAGAAGGTATTTGTGTATAATATTTTTCTGTCTTTGGAGGGTATTGCCAAAATTAAAATACAAAGCTCAATTTAATTGTCTCTAAGAAAAGTAGTATATTAAGGAATTATTAACATTTATAAAAGAGTGCAAAATATGTGGTTTTAAAAACTGTTTCAATATTGTAAAGAAAATATCTAAAGACAGCAACAATTTGATATTTTAAGAATTTTTGATTGTATGTTTTTATTAAACTAACCGTATTCCATTTAACTTATTAAACTTTTGGCCAATATAATCAAAATTAGGAAACAAATTGATACTTGCAGACAAATCATTAATATGTACTTATTGAACAATATACAAAATGTATGACACAGAAAGTTTAGAGACATATTATTGGATTAATCTGAATAAATATGTTTCTTTCCCCCACTGAATTGACCCTTAACACACCTGTGAAAATGTCTATATGTGTTGTTAAAATTTCTACCTCAACTTTGGCTTTTGGCCATCCTGGGCCATTTGTGACTTAACCAACATTTGCTAAACCTCAGTGGACATTCCTATGTGAACATCAGAAAAAAGAAATCATTCAGTAGAATAAAACTCCAGATAAATAAGTCCCAGAATAACTGTTGCTTCTGAGTTTCCCTAAAGGTATTTAAAATGTAAATTGTAGAGATAAATGATTAGTATGCACATCCGTTTAGAAAATTTTCAAAGAAATTTACTCATAAAATGATTCTGTTTACATGATGCCCATTGGACTTTTGTCAGTTAATCAAACCAATGAGTGTGTAAAAGTGCAGATATAATAGGAGGTACTTATCTTAACTGTAATTTTACTGTTATTCCACAGAAGAGGAGGGATTCTTCAGCAAGTGCTTAAGAGAAATTATTTGGAATTAAGTACTTATGTTTATAATAAGCAGCAAATAGATCACAGCATCTTACTAGCCAGAGAATGCCAAAAAGAAAACTTTATTGATAGAAGTTGTTTTAAACATGAAATATAAATAATTCACACTAAAATATGTATCCTTAAAGAAATAGATGAACAGTTCAAACGTATATCCATGCATTTTAAGACATGAAGCTCTTTTAAACCTGAAACAAGTTAGTACACAATTCAGATAATTGATCTGAATGCAAATGATTGTAAAGTGATAGGAAAACAGCAAAATTAATTACATAGGATACTACTGATATTATGTACTACTGTTCTAGACTTACGGTGAATGGGCCTACCCTCAACTCCTCTGACATATAACTGAATATGATGCTCTCTTGTAAAGTATATGATAGAGTTTATATGGACTAAACATATATTTTTGTAATTATTAAGAAAGAATGTTTCATTTTATCCCTAGCCTGTGATGTATTCTTTGTGAATGGGAAACATTGCAGCAAGTAGAGATGCCTTAAAACATAAAAAAAATATCCTTAGGAGTAGAGTTGCTTTCAAGCAACCACAGTCTAAAATCACTTAGTTACTGATTCTAGTATATTAATGTTTTGGTAGTTTTGGTTATTTGGATCAAAATCACTCAGGATTTAATGCATTCCGTTTAGGAAGTATTTGATGTGTTCTATGTAAGACTTGGTTAAGAAACAGAGGAATTTTGAAGTTTGAGGTCCAGCAGTGGCTGCACAGTACCATACTGTTCAGCAGAAAATTTAGAGCAAGAAATAAAAAAGAGATAGTGTTTGGGGAGCTGATTCATAAATGTGCTTTCTGACTGTGAACTGAGAAAAGGATCCTGGAAGATGCTTTGGATGTGCTGAAGTTATATTTAAAGAATAAACCTAGCGCTTAAGAACATTAGTCCTAAATAAGGATTGTGAAAGACAGCATATCTTATTTCCTGTTTATTATATACATGGTTTCATTAATGAAGTATGGTTTCAAGGCACCCTTGGTAATCTCAGTACTGCTTCCTACTTGTTCTTTTAATCCACATAAATCTACTAATACATAAATACACTGCATAAATTTCTAATCAAAGCCTAGAACTTACTTCTCTAGAATGAAGTATGAAACCATAAAATGGAATATATAGTAGTTTTAAAATGGCTTATATTGCCCATATATGTAGATAGAGTTTTTCCTTGAATAACTTCTAGAAATAATCCAGGTAACTAACCATATGTCTTACGTTTAGTTATACTAACAGCTAACATTTTTTTGTTGTATTTAAGCACAAACTTTGTGAAATTGAAATATCATATGTTTTTAACTTTTTCACTCTTTTCCTTTACACATCAATAAATTCCCAGTGGAAATTAATAATATTTGAATAAATAAGCTTGCAGATGTTTTGTGAGAATCAAATAGGCAGAGCTTAAAAAAAGCAATTGGTTTGCATTTCTCTGATAATGAGTGATGTTGAGCATCTTTTCATGTGTTTATTAGCCATCTGTATGTCTTCTTTGGAGAAATGTCTGTTTAGTTCTTTTGGCCCATTTTTTGATTGGGTCATTTATTTTTCTGGAATTGAGCTGCAGGAGTTGCTTGTATATTTTTGAGATTAGTCCTTTGTCTGTTGCTTCATTTGCTATTATTTTCTCCCATTCGGAAGGCTGTCTTTTCACCTTGCTTTTAGTTCCCTTTGTTGTGCAGAAGCTTTTAATTTTAATTAGGTCCCATTTGTTTATTTTTGCTTTTATTTCCAGTATTCTGGGAGGTGGGTCATAGAGGATCCTGCTGTGATTTATGTCGGAGAGTGTTTTGCCTATGTTCTCCTCTAGGAGTTTTATACTTTCTGGTTTTACGTTTAGATCTTTAATCCATTTTGAGTTTATTTTTGTGTATGGTATTAGAAAAAGTTCTAGTTTCATTCTTTTACAAGTGATAGGTGGCTAACAAACACATGAAAAGAAGCTCAACAATACTTATTATCAGAGAAATCCAAATCAAAACCAGGATGAGGTACCATTTCACGCCAGTCAGAATGGCTGCGATCCAAGTCTACAAGCAATAAATGCTGGAGAGGGTGTGGAGAAAAGGGAACCCTCTTACACTGTTGGTGGGAATGGAAACTAGTACATTATGTACTAGTACTAGTACATAAACTAGCCATTATGGAAAACAGTGTGGAAGTTCCTTAAAAAACTGGAAATTGAACTGCCTTATGACCCAGCAATCCCACTGCTGGGCATACACACAGAGGAAACAAGAATTGAAAGAGACACATGTACCCCAATGTTCATCGCAGCACTGTTTATAACAGCCAGGACATGGAAGCAATCTAGATGTCCATCAGCAGATGAATGGATAAGAAACCTTTGGTACATATACACAATGGAGTATTACTCAGCCATTAAAAAGGATACGTTTGAATCAGCTCTAATGAGGTGGATGAAACTGGAGCCGATTATACAGAGTGAAGTAAGCCAGAAAGAAAAACACCAATACAGTATCAGTCAGTTCAGTTCAGTCAGTTCAGTCGCTCAGTCGTGTCCGACTCTTGGCGACCCCATGAATCGCAGCACGCCAGGCCTCCCTGTTCATCACCATCTCTCGGAGTTCACTCAGACTCACATCCATCGAGTCAGTGATGCCATCCAGCCATCTCATCCTCGGTCGT
>SJYT01051975.1:79229-92646 GCA_006410635.1 Cephalophus harveyi | reverse complement strand
GAGTTTGAATAAACTCCAGGAGTTGGTGATGGACAGGGAGGCCTGGCATGCTGCAATTCATGGGGTTGCAAGGAGTTGGACAAGATTGAGTGACTGAACTGAACTGAACCTGTTTTACTGGTTTTCCAGCCTTACATATGCATAAGAAAGTATGTGTGGGTATGAATCCAGTATTTTAGGATATCTTGGGAGTCTAAGAAGATAGGAAGTGATCCAAATTTCTGAAAAACTTTTGGAGAGTGACTTGTGCTCTGCTACTGCTGCTGCTGCTAAGTCACTTCAGTCGTGTCCGACTCTGTGTGACCCCATAGATGGCAGCCCACCAGGCTCCACCGTCCTTGGGATTCTCCAGGCAAGAACACTGGAGTGGGTTGCCATTTCCTTCTCCAGACTTGTGCTCTAGCAGCTTTTAAAAGTCTAATCTGCGATTTCTTATAAAACTGCCAGAAAATCCAATTTAAAGAAGCTTCTTTGGTGAATCCAGTCCTATCATACCTCTGTAAGTTGTCATATCAGGTTTATTTTTTAATCAATAATGATACTTCTTTGAGAATAGTTTTTATCAAAAGTGAGGAGAGTGTAGGGTACAAAAGTTAGTGCTTCACTGGTAAAAGTTTTATTTTTTAGGCACTAGAGGATACTCTTCCAAGTTTTCCAACTTGATGACCAGATTACAGTCTTAAACGACACTTCATATATCAGTTTTTTATGTATATTTTAGAAAATAAACTCTAGTTTTAAAAATCATGTTCTGTAAAATATATACATCACTAAAATGAGAATTTATGACAAATATTTTCATATCTAAATATAATGTAGATCTGCAATGAAATTCATCCATATTTACTTCAAGAGATGGTCATATGTAATTCATTCTGTAACCTGGGTGGCATTTGAACAGTTTTATTCTTCATATAGAATATATATCAATGTATATAAAGTCTGGATTAGACAGATAATATGGGTATTTTTTATAAGTGAATTCTGATAGGTAGGGACAACTTTGTATTGAGAGCTAGACATGAATTGATTTTTATTTAGATACAGAGAGACCATTTTTATAAGACAATATGAGTGCTTTGTTTTTTAATTGGAGGATAATTGTTTTACAATCATCTGTTGCTTTCTGCCATATAACAGCATGAATCAGCCATAAGGATGTACACAGACCCTCCCTCTTGAGTCTCTCTTTGGAGTCTCCTTCTCATCCCTCATTACCCCCCTCCTTCCACGGGTCATCACAGAGAGCCTGCTGGACTTCTTTGTTTTGAGGTCAGCTGAAAGCTTCCCTGGTGGCTCAGTCAGGACAGAATCTGCCTGCAATGAAGGAGAGCAGAGGTTAATCTCTAGGTCAGGAAGATCCTCTGGAGAAGGAAATGACAACCCATTCCAGTATTTTTGCCTGGAAAATCCCATGGATAAAGGAGCCTGAAGGACTAAAGTCATTAAATCACAAGAGTCTGACACTACTTAGCAATTAAACCACCACCACCACCAAGAGCATGTTAAAGCCAGTATACATCTGAGAAAATAGAAGAATTTGCCAAACTAGTAAACTATAAACACTGAACTTTATTTNCCCATGGATAAAGGAGCCTGAAGGACTAAAGTCATTAAATCACAAGAGTCTGACACTACTTAGCAATTAAACCACCACCACCACCAAGAGCATGTTAAAGCCAGTATACATCTGAGAAAATAGAAGAATTTGCCAAACTAGTAAACTATAAACACTGAACTTTATTTGCATTTTAAGAAACTTTTCACATACATTCTTTTACACCTGTGTAGTATTTTTATTTTAGTAACTTTTTTTCTCTTTCATTTCTTACTTTTTATTTCATTTTTCTGTATGTTGGGCTTGCCTGGTGGCTCAGACAGTGAAGAATCCACTGGCAATATGGGATACCTGGGTTCAATCCCTGGGTTGGGAAGATACCCTGGAGAAGGCAACAGCTACCCAGTCTAGTATTCTTGCCTGGAGAATTCAATGGACAGAGGAGGCTGGCCTGGTGTTGCAAAGAGTCAATCATGATTGAACAACTTTCATTTCACTCCTTGTGTATGTGGTGAATAAAAACCTATAGATAGAGTCAAGAAAGATTTACACCCTCATCTTCTATTCCATGTAGGATATATTGCAGATTCAAGGCTTGTTTATTTATTTGTTTCTTCCCCAAATATCCAACATCAGAACGTTTTCTGCTAATTCTTTATTTCTTATAAAACTGCCAGAAAATCCAATTTAAAGAAGCTTCTTTGGTGAATCCAGTCCTATCATACCTCTGTAAGTTTTCATATCAGATTTATTTTTTAATCAATAATGATACTTCTTTGAGAATAGTTTTTATCAAAAGTGAGGAGAGTGTAGGGTACAAAAATTAGTGCTTCACTGGTAATATTTTTATTTTTTAGGCAGTAGAGGATACTCTTCCAAGTTTTCCAACTTGATGACCAGATTACAGTCTTAAATGACTTACTTCATATATCAGTTTTTTATGTATATTTTAGAAAATAAACTCTAGTTTTAAAAATCATGTTCTGTAAAATATATACATCACTAAAAGAATTTATGACAAATATTTTCATATCTAAATATAATGTAGCTCTGCAATGAAATTCATCCATATTTACTTCAAGAGATGGTCATATGTAATTCATTCTGTAACCTGGGTGGCATTTGAACAGTTTCATTCTTCATGTAGAATATATATCAATGTATATAAAGTCTGGATTAGACAGATAATATGGGTAATTTTTTATAAGTGAATTCTGATAGGTAGGGACAACTTTGTATTGAGAGCTAGACATGAATTGATTTTCATTTAGATACAGAGAGACCATTTTTATAAGACAATATGAGTGCTTTGTGTTTTAATTGGAGGATAATTGTTTTACAATCTTCTGTTGCTTTCTGCCATATAACAGCATGAATCAGCCATAAGGATGTATACAGACCCTCCCTCTTGAGTCTCTCTTTGGAGTCTCCTTCTCATCCTTCATTACCCCCCTCCTTCCATGGGTCATCACAGAGAGCCTGCTGGACTTCTTTGCTTTGAGGTCAGCTGAAAGCTTCCCTGGTGGCTCAGTCAGGACAGAATCTGCCTGCAATGGAGACCAGAGGTTAATCTCCAGGTCAGGAAGATCCTCTGGAGAAGGAAATGACAACCCATTCCAGTATTTTTGCCTGGAAAATCCCATGGACAGAGGAGCCCGAAGGGCTATAGTCATGAAATCACAAGAGTCTGACACTACTTAGCAATTAAACCACCACCACCACCAAAAGCATGTTAAAGCCAGTATACATCTGAGAAAATAGAAGAATTTGCCAAACTAGTAAACTATAAACACTGAACTTTATTTGCATTTTAAGAAACTTTTCACATACATTCTTTTACACCTGTGTAGTATTTTTATTTTAGTAACTTTTTTTCTCTTTCATTTCTTACTTTTTATTTCATTTTTCTGTATGTTGGGCTTACCTGGTGGCTCAGACAGTGAAGAATCCACTGGCAATATGGGATACCTGGGTTCAATCCCTGGGTTGGGAAGATACCCTGGAGAAGGCAACAGCTACCCAGTCTAGTATTCTTGCCTGGAGAATTCAATGGACAGAGGAGGCTGGCCTGGTGTTGCAAAGAGTCAATCATGATTGAACAACTTTCATTTCACTCCTTGTGTATGTGGTGAATAAAAACCTATAGATAGAGTCAAGAAAGATTTACACCCTCATCTTCTATTCCATGTAGGATATATTGCAGATTCAAGGCTTGTTTATTTATTTGTTTCTTCCCCAAATATCCAACATCAGAACGTTTTCTGCTAATTC
Source organism: Cephalophus harveyi (assembly GCA_006410635.1). Lineage (NCBI taxonomy): Eukaryota > Metazoa > Chordata > Mammalia > Artiodactyla > Bovidae > Cephalophus > Cephalophus harveyi. The sequence continues at coordinate 88,817 of SJYT01051975.1, read as the reverse complement.
TTTTCTTCTTAGGTATAATGTCATTACTGCTGACACATCAATGGCAATATTTTTAAAGAAATATTTAAAATCCAAGAAATTGAAAATGCTTCATAAGTTTAAATACCTTATTTTTCCTTCAGTGGATAAAGCCAAAATAAAAGACAATAATAAACAATTTGGATTTATTTTTGATTAAGAAAAGCATGTCTTATTCAATTTAGATCTTGAAGCAATCAAAGTTGATATTCAATAGTTGAGATTGTTCCCCTGTCAGATTCAAGGATCTTTTAAGTAACATTAAATGACAGAAGATTTGAACAGTGTAACATGAATAACAACAACAACTGAATGTTTCATTGGCAGTCCTGATACATGAAATAAAATATCAGATATAATGTGACATTCATTTTTTTCCATTTGGTGTTCATTATTTCGCCTTCAGAATGTGATTGAATTAAGTAACTCATGGAAACATTTTTCCATAGAAAGTCTAATATAATAAAATACATGTGAAAGAAATATTAGTAGTTTCATTGGAATTTAAAATATTACATTTTCACTTGTCAATAACTAAATAACTGATACTAATTGTACAAGGTGGGAAAGTCTAATATGATATATCATGTTGAATCCAAATGACTTTTTTTTCAAAAATTGCTCTACCATTTTTTTTTAGCAAGTTATTATTTTATTTTAATTGCTAAGTCATGTCTTACTCTTGTGACCCCATGAACTATAGCCCACCAGGTTTGGTCTATGGAATTTCCTAGGCAAGAATATGGAGTGTGATGTCATTTCTTTTTCCAGGGGATCTCCCCAACCCAGGGATAGAACCTGCATCTCCTGCATCGACAAATAAGTTATTTACCATTGAGCCACCAGGCCACCAGAGTAGCCAAGTTTTCATATTATTAAAAGATAATTTCTCTGCATATGTTCAGGATCTGGCCATAGATTTTTTATATTTGGAGTTTCAAATATAAAATAATTTCATTTAAATGTTTTCACTATGGTAAATATACATGCTATAAAATTTACTATTTTTAAGTGTACAGATCAATGACATTAAGTACATTGATAGTATTGTGCAAATTATTACTGACATTACCCCAGAACATTTTTATCTTACTTAGCTGAAACTCTGTATGTACCCACTATTGGTCCCAATTCCATGTTCCTGGGAACATCATTCCACTTTGATATCTATGAATTTGACTACTCATATGTATAGAATCCCGTGGATTGTTTGTCATGTGTGACTTATTTATTTTACTTAGTGTATCTATAAGTTTCATCCATGTTGTAGTATTGAGAGGGTTAACAGCCTTGGTAGGGAGGCAGGATGCCCCCAATGGCAGGAAGAAATAAACTGCAAGTGGAAAACATTTTCTTTTGTTTTCTGTTCTAATCCTGTGTTGCCATGGCGACACCTGATTCCATCTGGATTTAACTTTAATCTCAAACCTTGAGTTAACCATTGCGTTTTTCTTATGGAAATTCTTTGTCAAGCTATGTTAAGGAACTATGCATTTGCTTGGAAATCTGCCTTTCTTCAAGATCCATATCAATTGTTTTATGGTTAAGGATGACTCACCTTGTGCCAATGCTATCTCAAAATGCCTGCTGTGGGTGAGGGGCCTGGTATAACTCTCACAGTTTTGTGAGGCATTTCCTTTCTCTAACTAGTAGCTTGCTCAAGGTATATAACTCCTTGCTCAAAGCTAGCAAGAGGACACCCTTTCTGTCCCCCTCTGATGTCTATGTCAGAAGCTTTCTTTATCTCTTATACTTTAATAAAATGTTATTACACAGAAAGCTCTGAGTGATCAGGCCTCATCACTAGCCCCGGATCAAATTCCTCTCCTCTGGAGGCCACGAATCCCAGCGTTGTTCACAGCTCATAGCACCAACCTTTCAGTAAGTAGTACAATTTCTTTCTTTTTTAAGACTGAAATTCTTAAATAAATGTATGTGTGTGTTTTGTTGTTGTTTTTTAGTCACTCAGTTTACTCAGATTCTTCTGCAACCCCATGGACTGTAGCCCACCAAGCTCCTCTATCCATGCAATTTCCCAGTCAAGAATATTGGAGTGGGCTGCCATTTCCTTCTCCAGGAGAGCTTCCCAACCCAGGGATCAAATTCACATCTTTTTGCATTGGTAGGTGGATTCTTTATCATTGAGCCACCAGGGAAGCCTATATATATTCACATACTCCCCTACTTTTATTTATTTTTAATATTTATTTGTTTATTTACTTTTGGCTGAGCTGAGTCTTCCTTGCTGGGCATGAGCTTTCTCTAGTTGTGGTTAGTGCAGGCTACCCTCTAATGGTACATGGGCTTCTCATTGCAGTGGATTCTCTTGTTGCATAGCACAGGCTCTAGTTTGTAGCACATGGGCTTAGCTGCCCCATGGCATGTTTTTCAATTGTTTTTTCTGTTGTTGAGTAGTATAGTTCTTTATCTATTCCTTATATCAATTTATGATCTGACACATATTTTTCAAGTTTTTTTTTTTTTCCCATTCTGTGCGTTTCTTCCTCACTGTATTGATAATGTTCTTTAGGGAACAGAAGTTTTTAATTTTCAAAAAGTGCAATTCATATATAAATATATATACATTGTTGTTGCACATGATTTTGGTATTATATCTGAGATAGCACAGCTAAATTTAATGTCATGAAATTCCCTCCCTCTCCCAATGTTTTACTTTTACCTCATATTTAACACTTTGATCCATTTAAGTTAATTCTTGTGTATGATGTAAGACAATGCAAGACAATGTCTCAATTTCATTAATTGGACCAGAGTATCCAATTTTCCCAGCAATATTTGTTGAAAAGATATCCCCATTGGCTAGCTTTATTATATATATGTATAATATTCTTCTTATACCTTAATCTATCAGTGAATATTTTTGTTGCTTCCACCTTTTACCCGCTAGGAGTCAGACACGACTGAGCAACTTCACTTTGACTTTTCACTTTTATGCATTGGAGAAGGAAATGGCAACCCACTCCAGTGTTCTTGCCTGGAGAATCCCAGGGATGGGGAAGCCTGGTGGGCTGCCGTCTATGGGATCGCACAGAGTCAGACTCGACTAAAGTGACTTCTAGGAATAGAGGTGTATAAATACCTGTTCTAAATTCTCATGAAATCCTCTCCCTCTGCCCAATGTTTTTATCTATCTATCTATATATATATATATGATTTGGACTTTAAAAAAATTAAGAGTCACATATGAAAAAGTGTGGTATTTTTGTTCTCTGTTTTATTTTGTTGATTTGTGTCTGTTTTTATGCCAATGTTGTACTCTATATTATCACGTTTTGTAGTGAGTTTTGAATCAGAAACAGTTGAGTTCAATTAGTTTGTAAGATTTTTTCACTATTCTCATGATCTTGAGATTTCATCAGAATTTTAGGATGTACTTTTTCTCTGCCTAAAACTCGTGAGAATTATGATAGATATTTCATTGTACCTGTTGTTTTGCTTATGACAGTACTGACATCTTAACAATATCAGTTTCTCAGCCCAAGAGCACAGAACACTTTTCCGTTTGCTTATCTTTTCAATTTATTTCAGCAATGCTTTGAGATTTTTATTGAAGAACTAGTCTTCTTGTTAAGTTCATCCCTAGAGATTTTATTCTTTTTCTTGATTTTGGAAATGTAATTTCTTAAAGTTTTCTTAGTATCATATATTATTAGGGTGAAATATAACTAATTTTGTATCCTATAACTTTTGCCAAATATGTTTATTAGTTTTAAAAAATTTTTAATAGACTCTACATTTTTATATCTATAAGATCATGTCATCTGTGAACTAAGATAATTTTGCTTCCTGTATTATGTTATTTAGAAGTGACAAAAGTGAAAATCTTTGCCTTTACTCCCTCTTAAAGGAAAAGCTTTCAGTCTTCACAATTGAGTATAATGTTGGACGTGAGTTCTGTAACTGTGACTTCAGTTCTACCTCAGTTTAATTTATTCCAATAGAGTAGAACATAATCTCAACAGCGCACAGGACAAATCACTGGTTTCATAGTTCACCACTCCTGATTAACAAGCCAAATATTTTATAATATTTTGCCATTTTTCTTCTATGTGTATTTTTCACCAATGTGCTATCTTCTCAGGCTTCCCTCATAGCTCAGTTGGTAAGGAATCTGTCTGCAATGCAGGAGACCCTGTTTCCTGGGTTGGGAAGATCCACTGGAGAAGGGATAGGCTACCCACTCCAGTGTTCTTGGGCTTCCCTTGTGGCTCAGCCTGCAATGCGGGAGACCTAGGTTCAATCCCTAAGTTGGGAAGATCCCCTGGAGAATGGAAAGGCTACCCACTCCAGTATTCTGGAGATGGGGTTACAAGGAGTCAGACACAACTGAGCATTAAATATCAAGTGCCATCTCTAGCCACAGTGCATGGAGATGTTCCTCCTCCTCATGCCACCATTTCCACCTCTTTTTCTCTTTCCCCATCCTTTCAGCATAATTATATCCCACTTTGTGTCTGGGTTGTCTAAGTTGGCACATTTTTTCATCTTCTAGTATATATTGCTAAAATACAAACATATAATTTATCATTAAATCTGAATATATTTTAGTTATGCAATATAATATATTTTAGTAATGTAAAAGTTCTCATTATTGTTATTTTCATTGGGACATTTTTCAGATCACACATTTATAGGCAATACTTGCATTTTTCAAAAGTGTTCTCCAGAAGACTTTAGAAATTTCAAGAAATTTTTTTTCAAGACAATATTTCTATTTTATTTTTCTGTGTTCTGTCTATGCTTTTTGAATATATGCTTCATATACACCAATACTAAAAAAAAAGTGATTTTATTAGCTTCATTATAATTTTGCTATAGACATTCCCAGGAGTGAAAATATTTATAAGCATATATTGTTTGTCTTATATTAATTCTCTAATTTTCTTACCCCTTGAAAATGTCAATTTTTTGATTATTTCTGTGGTTTTTCAATTCTTTTAACTGTGGTAGTTTTTATTTTCCTTCTTAAGTTTCACTTGTTTTTTTAAATCAATTATTATTATTTTTATTTGCCAGAGTCACTTTTGCTAGACTATTTTATATATATCTAATGATGTTTATTTTGTGGAATGGTAATGTCTGAAACAAATCCTATTTTTTGCAATGCATTCTTTTCTATATTTCCCAATCATTTTAATCTTACTATTTGAGTGTGCGTGATGTGTATTTGTGTTTTTGTGTGTGAGTGCACATGTGTGCATCTTCCTCTTTCATGTGGCAGACTTCCTTAAAAGTCTGCTAATATTTTTATATTAAAATATTTACAACTAAAACACCATATATTTTGTAGACTTTGTTCATTTGCAATGTCTTTGAAAAATTTCTTTTCCCATCTCTATGAAAAAGATTTGTAAGATGCCAATTTTTCTTTTCTATTTAAAACATTGACCACTCTTTTATCCATTTCTTCCTTCAAATTTTCTTAAACAATTTCATCTCTTATTATAGCTTATATTTATATCCTCTCTTTTAATTATAGCTTATCTATTTTTATCATCATAACAGTTGACTTTTAAATGGGAGTGATTGTAAATATATGTAGTTAAATTTACACACTAAATTGGAAAAAAGACACCTTAAATATAAGAAACTAAAAGATAAATGTTAAATGTGTAAGACAAACTTCCATTAAGCAATTTATATCATGTTATTGTCAGAACCTGATAGCTCAGTTGGTAAAAAATCTGCCTGAGATGCAGGAGACTCCGGTTCGATTCCTAGGATGGGGAGATCCACTGGAGAAGGGATAGGCTACCCACTCCAGTATTCTTGGGCTTCCCTTGTGGTTCAGCTGATAAAGAATCCACCTGCAATGCAGGAGATCTGGGTTCAATCCCTTGGTTGGGATGATCCCCTGGAGAAGGGAAAGGGTACCCACTCCAGTATTCTGGCCTGGAGAATCCCATGTATAGTCCATGGGGTCGCAAAGAGTCAGACACAACTCATCAACTTTCACAACTGTCAGAGAAACTAGCAGACATAAAATGTCTGCTGTTTTGGACAGCTTGGACAGAGTCATCAAAGCTATGAGAATTGTTGTTTTATATATATAGGCAAAGGCTCTATTTTAACTACATATTCAGAAACTTATTGAAGAGAAAGGAGAGTGACAGCTTTGTAGATAATATTTGACAATAAGGATTCATTATAGATTTCATGAAATATAAATTGATTACTACCTGATTTCAAGGAAACTTGTTTTGACATCTCAGAACAAAGTAGGCTAAGAAAGAAAAGAAGCTTCTCACCACAAGATGATTGGCTGCAACAGTTTAGAGGCAAAACCTTAGGATTTAAATATGAAAGATAAGTCATTCCTTAGTTGTAAACAATATTTATTAATAATGGAATTATATATAGTATAAATTTACATTAATTTTCTATGAATATATTTTGATTATGACATTTGCTTTTGATGTGACTTGCATTTGTATAGGTCAGTAAAACATACTTATCCTAATACTGTCATAGTAAACTTTTTTACAACTGTAAGAATTCTGGAAATCACTTGAGCCAAAATGTTTGTACTTTCAATTAAAAAAAATATTTATTTTTTAATTGAAGGATAACTGCTTTACAGAATTGTATTGGCTTCTGCCAAACATCAACATGAATCAGCTACAGGTATCTCTATATATCCCCTCCCTCTTGAACCTCCCTCCCACCTACCTCCCCACCCCATCCATCTAGGTTGTTACAGAGCCCCTGTTTAAATCAAAAGCTAAAATTTATTTTTTTTTCAAAAATGATAAACCAGTTCTTTATTTAAGAACTTAAAATTTTTAAATAATCATAGTCTGACTAAAATAATCTAAAATAGCTTAATGTTTTAAACTTGACTTAATCTTGTTTCTGTCTTTAGGAAAAATTGTATGAATTTCCCATGGAAAATTATAATCAAACGTCCACTGATTTCATCTTACTAGGGCTGTTCCCTTCCTCAAGAATTGGCCTGTTTCTTTTTATTCTCATTGTTCTCATTTTCCTAATGGCTCTATTTGGTAACCTCTCCATGATCCTTCTCATCTTTCTGGACACCCACCTCCATACACCAATGTATTTTCTACTCAGTCAGCTCTCCCTCATGGACCTGACCTACATCTCCACCATTGTGCCCAAAATGGCCTACAATTTTCTGTTTGGAAAAACATCTATCTCTTTCATTGGGTGTGGGATTCAGAGCTTTTTCTTCTTGACTATAGCCGGTACAGAAGGATTGCTCTTGGCCTCTATGGCTTATGATCGGTATGTGGCCATTTGCTTTCCTCTTCACTATCCCATCAAAATCACCAGACGAGTGTGTGTGTTGATGATAATAGGATCTTGGATAATGGGCTCTATCAACTCCTGTGCCCACACCACATATGCCCTCCATATCCCTTACTGCAGATCCAGGGCCATCAATCATTTCTTCTGTGATGTCCCAGCCATGTTGACTCTGGCTTGCATGGACACTTGGATCTATGAGTACACAGTGTTTGTGAGCACTACGGTTTTCCTTTTGTTGCCTTTCATCGGTATTGCGCTTTCCTATGGTCGTGTTCTCCATGCTGTCTATCGCATGAACTCAGCAGAAGGGAAGAAGAAGGCCTATTCAACCTGCAGTACCCACCTCACTGTGGTGACTTTTTACTATGCACCCTTTGTTTACACTTATCTACGCCCAAGATCCCTTCGATCTCCAACAGAAGACAAGGTTCTGGCCGTCTTCTACACCATCCTGACCCCAATGTTCAATCCTATTATCTATAGCTTAAGAAATAAGGAAGTGATGGGGGCCTTGAGAAGAGTAATTCAGAGAAGCTGCTTTGTGAAAATGTAGACACTTTTGCATGAGTATCTAGAATTGCATGTAAATACATTCATCAGTATATGTTAATTAAAATATTATCTTATCTTTAAATGCAAGGCCTATAATTAATCTAGAGGAGCAGACTATCACTCATTGGTCTGGAAAAAAGTTATCACGTATTTAGATTATTTACGTAAGTTTTAAGTGCTTTTATATATTGTTAAAATAAAGTTAATATCATGATATAGTAATGAAAATGAAAGCTGCCTAAAGTTGTCATTTAGCTAATAATTATCCAATTGTTAGCTAACAATTTTATGGTATGCCTAAAACATGTTTTTTGAATGCCTAGATAAAATTAAAAGTCAAAACTTCTTATTCTTCTCATAGTAGAATAATAATTACAAATACCAGTTATTATTTATTTCTACATCAATAAACTTCATTTCAGAGATTAGCTGGGCTTTACCAAGGATTCTTAATTTCTTATATCACTGTGAAAGGAAAATGACAAGTTTATCTTTCTTTTAAAGTGATGCATCCTTGGGAAGTGATTTACTATCAGGTATACCTGGGGATCCTCAATAAGGACCTGAAGGTGCCAACGGAGATCAAGGAAATTGTTGTTATTTATACGACTAGTTTGTCAGTGTTTATTCTAGCTAGTGGATGTTAGAAATATCAAGGATATTCTTACCAGTATCTACAAAACTCAGAACATATTCAGTTTACATTCTAAAGCAGTAATAACAACTTTTGTTTTAAATAGTGTCTCTCAAATGAGAATTTGTTCTCCTCTCACTGGATTCCCTATTTCTACTGAAATAGGTTGAGAAAGCCAACTTTTATGAACCAATTATAGCCGTTAATATTATGGCTTAAACACTTTACTAAACAAGTCTGCCTAGTTCATACAATAAAAATCCANTTAAATAGTGTCTCTCAAATGAGAATTTGTTCTCCTCTCACTGGATTCCCTATTTCTACTGAAATAGGTTGAGAAAGCCAACTTTTATGAACCAATTATAGCCGTTAATATTATGGCTTAAACACTTTACTAAACAAGTCTGCCTAGTTCATACAATAAAAATCCATCAGCTCAAGTGATGGGTAAATTCTTATGACTGTCTATCAATGATCAGTGTATAAATGCTCTTTTCCTCTCAAGCATGGTAGGGAAGAGAAAGTTCAAATCCTCCATTATTTGCACGGCATAGCACAAAATGAAAATATGAAACATCTTGTTCAATAATCAGATAAAGGTGCAAAGTTTGGTGCTCAAATATACTTTTTCCTCAAAATTAATTGATTAGTTAAAAAGAATGGAGAAGGAAATGGCAACTCATTCCAGTATTCTTGCCTGGAGAATCCCATGGACAGAGAAGCCTGATAGGCTACAGTCCATAGGATCTGAAAGAGTTGAACATGACTAAACTATTCAGCAGAATTAATAAGAAGTGCAATAAAAAATACAAGGGATGTTTTGTGTCAGAATGTTGTATATATTGACAAGAAATACTTCCTCATGTGACATCTTTATCAATTATAGATTTCTAGGGATCCTCTTTCTTCAAATTTATTTTTATCAAAACTTGCAATTTGGAGTTTTTATTAATGTAGTAGATACTATTTTCAGTCACTGGTGGTAAATATTAGGTAAAATTATATTTTGATGATTTTTATTGAATTTTTTCACTTTAAAATATTATTGTGCTTACATTACTGAAAATCTTAGGAATGTTTACAGGTTGTGAAAA
>SJYT01051975.1:52142-78777 GCA_006410635.1 Cephalophus harveyi | reverse complement strand
ATATGAATTCATTTCAAATCAACTTATACAGATCATTTCATTTAAGTTTTAGTTTAATTTTAAATATGAATTTAATCACAGATATTTTAATGATTTCTCTCAAATTTGTGGTGATTTGCCAGCTTTGTGTAAGAACAGAATTGTCTTTATGTTTCAAATACCTGCTCTTTCACTTTATCACCATATCTTCAATTACAGTGTAAATTAACTTTTTTTTTAAGTCATTTTCTGAGACTTTATAGGAAAAGAATGTATTTTTCCCCCATGATGTTCTAAATTATTTTAAATCTTTAAAAAATTTATTTCTATTTCTGATGTTTGGATATTTGTTTTGCAAATGCTGAAATAGTTTTTTTAAACCACATATTCTGTATTCTTTAATGAAAACTAACAGTTCCCTAGTTATGCCATATAACTAGATATGCCATATCACAATGGTCATTTGTACACTCTTCTTTTGTAATAATTTACTGAAAGAGCTCACTGCCAAGCTTTCTAACATTTCCTGATCTAACACTCATGTGAGATATATAATAGTTTTGTAAATGACATAGGGAAGGGCTCCTGCTGCTAGAATCCCTTCTCTCTCCTAGGCACCACTATGTCACTCCCTTGGTGTCCTACAGTGCCTTGAACACTAATGTCTGTGTGTATGTGGAGAAGCCAGGCCAACTGATCTCTGTGCATGCTGACTAGAGGACACGAACAGTTCCTGCAGACAGACTAAAACTATATTCTATGCTACTGCTCGCACTGAGTATAGCTCCTCTGTATGTATATACACAGAGAAAAGCTGTTTCGAATTTCAAGAGAACATTAAACCTGGCTACTTAACTCTAAGAAGATAGAATGAATGAATACAAAGGGAATGACTTCACACAAAATGAGAAAAATGATGGAAATATCTGCTGTTTTTGTCAGTTGTTAGAAAGCTGAGCACAGAAGAATTGATGCTTTTGAACTGTGGTGTTGGAGAAGACTCTTGAGAGTCTCTTGGGCTGCAAGAAGATGGAACCAGTCCATCCTAAAGGAGATCAGTCCTGGATGTTCATTGGAAGGACTGATGTTGAAGCTGAAACTCCAATACTTTGGCCACCTGATGCGAAGTGCTAACTCATTGGTAAAGACCCTGATGCTGAGAAAGATTGAAGGTGGGAGAAGGGGACAACAGAGGATGAGATGGTTGGATGGCATCACTAACTCAATGGACACGAGTTTGGGTAAACACCAGGAGTTGGTGATGGACAGGGAAGCCTGGTGTGCTGCAGACCATGGGGTCGCAAAGAGTCAGACACAACTGAGCGACTGAACTGACTGATTGATCATTGGGTATAATTCAAGGAAATGTGGAATTGAGCAGGGATGCTCAACATTCAGCATCTACTTCCATTCCAGACTTAATTTTCAAGTAATGAGTAATAAAAGGAATCAGGAAATATGGGTTGATCTATTGTTGGCCTTGACACACCATTTTTATTATTTGCCTTTCCTTAATAAGAAATTGCAAAGTTTTTTTTTTCTATGTTTTAAGTAATCTGCTTAAAAATTAAAGGTATGAAATTACATGAAAACAATTTCCTGTATTGTTTTCATCGTCTTTGATTCCTTAAGAAAACTGAGACATCTGCAAAGAAGAGCTAAATTTTTTAAACAAATATTTAACATTCTGCATTTGCCTGCAAAATCTTTGTCATATGGTTAAATCGGTACCTAAGACACAACCATGATAAAATCAAATCCACCTGACAGGTGAGTGACTCACAAACTGGAGAACAATAATACCAAAAAAGTTCCCCCACTGTTGTGAAGCTTCTAAAACCCACGTCAGACTTCCCAGTCTGGGGACCTGACAAAGGGACTGGGAATCCTCAGAGAATCTGACCTTAAAAGCCAGAGGGATTAGATTACAAGACTTCCACAGATCAGTCAGTCAGTTCAGTCACTGAGTTATCTCATTCATTGTGACCCCATTGACTGCAGCATGCCAGGCCTCCCAGTCCATCACCAAATCCAGGGGTTTACTCAGACTCATGTCCATTGAGTCAGTGATGACATTTAACCATCTCATTCTCTGCCATCCCCTTCTCCTGCCTTCAATCTTTCCCAGCATTAGGGAAAGATTTTCAAATGAGTCAGTTCTTCACATCAGGTGGTCAAAGTGTTGGAGTTTCAGCTTCAGCATTAGTCCTTCCAATGAATATTCAGGACTGATTGCCTTTAGGATGGACTGGTTGTATCTCCTTGCAGTCCAAGGGACTCTCAAGAGACTTCTCCAACATCACAGTTCAAAAGCATCAATATTTCAGTGCTAAGCATTCTTTATAGTCCAACTCTCACATCCATACATGACTACTGGAAAAACCATAGCTTTGACTAGACAGACCTTTATTGGCAAAATAATGTCTCTGCTTCTTAATATGCTGTCCAGGTTGGTCATAACTCTTCTTTCATAGAGCAAGCATCTTTTAATTTCATGACTGCAATCACTATCTGCAGTGATTTTGAAACCCCCAAAAATAAAGTCTGTTATTTATAAAGTCCACTGTTTCCCCATCTATTTGTATTGAAGTGATGGGACCAATGGCATGATCTTAGTTTTCTGAACATTGAGTTTTAAGCCAACATTTTCACCTTCCTCTTTCACTCTCATCAAGCAGCTCTTTAGTTCTTCATCACTTTCTGCCATAAGGGTGGTGTCATCTGCAAATCTGAGGTTATTGATATTTCTCCCAGCAATCTTGATTCCAGCTCGTGCTTCATCCAGCCCAGCATTTCTCATGATATACTATGCATATAAGTTAAATAAGCAGGGTGACAATATACAGCCTTAACTTACTCCTTTCCCTATTTGGAATAAGTCTGTTATAACATGTCCAGTTATAACTACTGCTTCCTGACTTGTATACAGATCAGGAAGAGGCAGGTCAGATGGTCTGGTATTGCCATCTCCTTCAGAATTTTCTGCAGTTTGCTGTGATCCACACCACCAAAGGCTTTGGCATAGTCAATAAAGCAGAAGTAGATGTTTTTCAGGAATTCTCTTGCTTTTATGATGATCCAACGGATGTTGGTAATTTGATCTCTGGTTCTTCTGCTTTTTCTCAATCAAGCCTGAACATCTGTAAGTTCATGGTACTGTTGAAGTCTGGCTTGGAGAATCTTGAGTATTAGTTTACTAGGATGTGAGATGAGTGCAATTGTGTGGTACTTTGACCATTCTTTGGCATTGATTTTCTTTGGGATTGGAATGAAAACTGACCTTTTCCAGTCTTGTGCCCACTGTTGAGTTTTCCAAATTTGCTGGCATATTGAGTGCAGAACTTTCACAGCATCATCTTTTAGCATTTGAAATAGCTCAACTGGAATTCAATTGCCTCCACTAGCTTTGTTTGTAGTGATACTTCCGAAGGCCCACTTGACTTCACATTCCAGGATGTCTGGCTCTAGGTGAGTGATCCCACCATCATGGTTATCTGGGTCATGAAGAACTTTTTTGTATAGTTCTTCTGTGTATTCTTGCTACCTATTCTTAATATATTCTGCTTCTGTTAGGTCCATACAATTTCTGTCCTTTATTGAACCCATCCTTGCATGAAATGTTCCCTTGGTATCTCTAATTTTCTTGAAGAGATCTCTAGTCTTTCCCATTCTGTTGTTTTCCTCTATTTCTTTGCATTGATCACTGAGGAAGGCTTTTTTATCTTTCATTGCTATTCTTTGGAACTCTGTATTCAAATGGGTATATCTTTAGTTTTCTCCTTTGCCTTTTGCTTGTCTTCTTTTCACAACTATTTGTAAGGCCTCCTCAGACAAACATTTTGCCTTTTTGCATTTCTTTTTCTTGGGGATGATCCTGATCCATGCCTCTTTTATGATGTCATGAACCTCTGTCCATAGTTCTTCAGGTACTCTATCTATCAGATCTAATCCCTTGAATCTATTTCTCATTTCTACTGTATAATGGTAAGGGATTTGATTTAGGTCATACCTGAATGGTTAGTGGCTTTCCCTATTTTCTTCATTTTAAGTCTGAATTTGGCAGTAAGGAGATCATGATCTGAGCCACAATCAGCTCCCAGTTTTGTTTTTGCTAAATGTATAGAGCATCTCCATCTCTGGTTGCAAAGAATATAATCAATCTGGTTTCATTATTGACCATCTGGTGTTGTCCATGCGTAGAGTCTTCTCTTGTGTTGTTGGAAGAGGTTGTTTGCTCTGACCAGTGTGTTCTCTTGGAAAAATTCTATTTGCCTTTGCCCTGCTTCATTCTGTACTCCAAGGTCAAATTTGCCTGTTACTCCAGGTATTTTTTGACTTCCTACTTTTGCATTCCAGTCCCTAATAATCCCTAATAATGAAGAGGACAACTTTTGGGGGGTGTTAGTTCTAGAAGGTCTTGTAGGTCTTCTTAGAACCATTTAACTTTAGCTTCTAAAGCATTACTGGTCAGGGCATAGACTTGGATTACTGTGATATTGAATGGTTTACCTTGGAAACGAATAGAGATCATTCTGTCATTTTTGAGATTGCTTTCAAGTACTGCATTTCAGACTCTTTTGTTGACTATAATTGCTACTCCATTTCTTCTAAGGCATTCTTGCACACAGTAGTAGACATAATGGTCATCTGAGTTAAATTCACCCATTCCAGTCCATTTTAGTTCACTGTTTCCTAAAATGTCAACATTCACTCTTGCCATCTTCTGTTTGAGCACCAATTTGCCTTGATTCATGGACCTAACATTCCAGGTTCCTATGCAATATTGCTCTTTACAGCATCGGACACTACTTCTATTATCAGTCACATCCACAACTGGGAGTTCTTTTTGCTTTGGCTTCGTCTCTTTATTCCTTCTTGAGTTATTTATTCACTGGTCTCCAGTAGCATATCTGTAGGTGTAGGTCCACCTATAGACATGGGGAGTTCATCTTTCAATGTCCTATCTTTTTTGCCTTTTCATACTGTTCATGGGATTTTCAAGGCAAGAATACTGAAGTGGTTTGCCATTCTCTTCTCCAGTCAACCACGTTTTGTCAGAACTCTCCACAATGACATGTCCGTCTTTCCTCCACAGGAAACTCAACTAAAACTACCTGCTAGTGTTGGAGGGTCTCCTGTGGAGGAATGAGTCAGCAGGGGCTTAGAACAGGGATGGGGGTTGGGGACTGGAAACAGCTGTCTGGCAAGCTGTTTATTCTGGCATAAACTCTCTTGGAGGTCGCCATTAACCTAACCATAAACTCCATAGATTTGGGCCAAAACACTGCCAGAAAGAAAGTCAGCATGTGGCTGGTGACTCAAAACTGACCAGAGGCAAACACATTAGAAAAGCTGAGAGTTTAATAATAAGTAGGAGAAGGCAATGGCACCCCACTCCAGTACTCTTGCCTGGAAAATCCCATGGACAGAGGAGCCTGGTAGGCTGCAGTCCATGGGGTCGCTAAGAGTCGGGCACGACTGAGTTACTTCACTTTCACTTTTCACTTTCATGCATTGGAGAAGGAAATGGCAACCCACTCTAGTTTTCTTGCCTGGAGAATCCCAGGGACGGGGGAGCCTGGTGGGCTGCCGTCTATGGGGTCGCACAGAGTTGGACACGACTGAAGTGACTTAGCAGCAGCAGCAGCAAACCATTATTCTGTAAGTGCGGCTTTTGATGATAAACCCAAATGATATTTGAAAAGCAGGATACATAAACTCTGAGAACCAAGGAGATTTTGGTGGAACATAATTGTTATCAGACAAGGTAAATCTTCCTTGAGACTAGATTATCAAAATTATCACCAACCAATCTGCAGGGGTGTAGTGCTGATCCTGTTCATGATGCCAACTATCTAGCTGTATCTCACTGTGTGCACTGTTCATTGAACCCATGGTAGGCAAGGCACAAGCTAAAATGCTGGAAGAAGACTTGAGGACCCATATGAACTGCAGACACATCTATACTCTCCTGGCTGACACAGTAGCCGTAGCAGTAGACACACTATATTCTTTCCTCTCATAGCTGACCCCACGGACACAGCCGTAATGCAGCAGTAATGCTGCTGCTTCTAGGTGGAGCTTGCATACCCCTACAACACACAACCCGTGACAAAGTGAGTCCCTCATGACATGCATGCACAGTGATAAGCTATTTCAGCTGTTCAGTTCAGTTCAGTCGCTGAGTCATGTCTGACTCTTTGCGGCCCCATGAATCGCAGCACACCGGGCCTCCCTGTCCATCACCAACTCCCGGAGTTCACTCAAACTCACAGCCATCGTGTCAGTGATGCCATCCAGCCATCTCATCCTCGGTCGTCCCCTTCTCCTCCTGCCCCCAATCCCTCCCAGCATCAGAGTCTTTTCCAATGAGTCAACTCTTCTCATGAGGTGACCAAAGTACTGGAGTTTCAGCTTAACATCATTCCTTCCAAAGAAATCCCAGGGCTGATCTCCTTCAGAATGGGCTGGTTGGATCACCTTGCAGTCCAAAGGACTCTCAAGAGTCTTCTCCAACACCACAGTTCAAAAGCATCTCTCACATCCATACATAACCACAGGAAAAACCATAGCCTTGACTAGACCAACCTTAGTCGGCAAAGTAATATCTCTGCTTTTGAATATGCTGTCTAGGTTGGTTATAACTTTTCTTCCAAGGAGTAAGCGTCTTTTAATTTCATGGCTGCAGTCACCATCTGCAGTGATTTTGGAGCCCAAAAAAATAAAGTCTGACAGTGTTTCCACTGTTTCCCCATCTATTTCCCATGAAGTGATGGGACCGGATGCCATGATCTTTGTTTTCTGAATGTTGAGCTTTAAGCAACTTTTTCACTCTCCTCTTTCACTTTCATCAAGAGACTTTAAGTTCCTCTTCACTTTCTGCCATAAGGGTGGTGCCATCTGCATATCTGATGTTACTGATATTTCTCTCAGCAATCTTGATTCCAGCTTGTGTTTCTTCCAGTCTTAGCTGTTACATAGTCATTATTTATAAAATGTGGAGTGAGAGAGCTTGAATGTGCCATCTCGGCTAATTTGCTCGCTCCCCACAAGGGGTCATTATCTTTTGTTAGCCTCTCCTTGCCCTGAATATACAGAAGAGAGTTATGAACCAACAATTAATGAGCTAGCTGGGAGATCACATTAAAGAATCTACCAAAGAAAAGTTCATGATGGAAATTTCAAGTTGACCAACAACTTCTGTGTGGTGAAGAATAGCTCATATGTCAGAATTTTTTTTTGAAACCTGTGTAATGGTATTGCTCCCATATGCCAGGCTTTCCTACTGGTTCTTGTTCGTGTAACAAACTTTAACAATAGAGAAACTAACGAGTGCCAGAGTGTTCTAGCCCTTAGTTTGGGCAGTTTGGCTGACTGCTGAGACCCAGTTAGAGCCTGAAGGTTGAGTTAGAAAGTTAAAAGAAGTACTGAGTTCAGATAAGGACGTGCAGTTGTCCACTTCCCTGATCGCTTTGGACTTCCTTTGTCGCTCAATCAGTAAAGAATCCACTTGCAATCCAGGAGACCTGGGTTCAATCCCTGTGTCAGGAAGATCTTCTGGAGAAGGAAATGGCAACCCACTCCAGTATGCTTGCCTGGGGAACCCCATGGAGAGAAAAGCCTAGTGGGTTACAGTCCATGGGGTGACAAGAGTCAGACATGACTTAGTGACTAAATCCCGTCATCACTGATAGCTTTGGAGTTGACAAACTAGGAAGATAGGAGAACAGCACAAAAATTTGGAGACCTTAGCATGCCATTTTACCAAGCTATGAGGGCTCAAGCTGTCACAGATTAAGATTCAAGCACTTGTCACTAAGCCTGATTAGTACTCTGAGAGGTAAAATTCCTGGAAAAGGGAGAAGAGTAAAGGGAAGTATGTTGTGGTTATCGACAATAAAATGGATGAATGGAAGATTCCATGCCATTTTATCACTAATACAAGGAACATTTTAAAATAGTAATTACTATCAAATTCTAAAAATAAATATTCCCCAAAACGTCTAGAAGAGAGACACAGATGTATAGAACAGTCTTTTGGACTCTGTGGGAGAGGGAGAGGGTGGGATGATTTGGAGAATGGCACTGAAACATGTACATAAGAAACGAATCATATAAGAAAGGAATCGCCAGTCTAGGTTCGATGCAGGATGCTTGGGGCTGGTTGCACTGGGATGACTCGGAGGGATGGTGTGGGGGTATGGGGGGTGGGAGGGGGATTCGGGATTGGGAACACGTGTACACCCGTGGTGGATTCATGTTGAGGTGTGGCAAAATCAATACAATATTGTAAAGTAAAAAATAATAATAACAATAATTAATAAAAAATTAAAAATAAAAAACCTATAGATCTTATTATATCTCTAAAATGTAAGCAATGCTTACAATTGCTTGAAACTGAATAAATAAGTACAGGTGGTAAAATTATATAATTTTGTATAACATATATATACTGTTAAACATCACCGGTTTGTTCTTTTCTCCTTCATATGCCCAGATTCTATTTATTGAATATTTGTTCTGCCTTCAAATATATACATTTCAAAGCATGTCTTGGTTATTTCCAGCCTGTTGAGTTTCCATGTAATTATTAGAATTAACTTGCAAAAGTTTTCACCAAAACGTGAGATTTTTAGTGTGATTGCATGCAATTTGGATAATAATTTGTGGAGAAAGAAACTAATTTTCATTTTGATCAATTTGCTAGTAAACGAAGGCAATGGCACCCCACTCCAGTATTCTTGCCTGGAGGATCCCATGGACAGAGGAGCCTGGTAGGCTGCAGTCCACAGGGTCGCGAAGAGTCGGACACGACTGAGCAATTTCACTTTCACTTTCATGCATTGGAGAAGGAAATGGCAACCCACTCCAGTGTTCTTGCCTGGAGAATCCCAGGGACGGCAGAACCTGGTGGGCTGCAGTATACGGGATCGCACAGAGTTGGACACGACTGAAGCGACTTAGCAGCAGCAGCATATTTCACCATATGTATGTCAGTTTAGAAAGACTATGAAGACATCCATCAATCATATAATTTATTTCATGTGGATATTTTACTTTATGAGTTCTTGTTATTTTTTTCAAGAATTTTTTGTGAAAATATTTATCACTTGAATTTTTCTATTTGGGGACAGAGAATGGTACCTTTTTTTCAAAATAAGTAAATGTGGTATTTCTTTATAATTGTGTGATTTAATGAATAATTTGACTGAGCAAAGAAACTTTTAAAATCTTTAAAAAAAAAAAAAACACAACTCAGGATATTGTTTAACTTCCATATTCTTCTTGCTTATCTTAGGGTAAAGGAAATCCATGATTCCATTCTCTGCTTGGTTTTGTAACATCTTCAAGGGAGATAAGTGATACTCAGTATTCCCCACTTTCCCTTGTACTCTTGGCATTTAAAATGACTATTTTAGAATCAGATTATTCAGTGGGCTTGTTGAGGCATGGAATGTGCTGTGTGTGTCTATGTTAGTACTTCTTTGACTAAACACATGGCTGTGGTATTCACACATGGTTATTGTGTCAGAAAGATGGTGGAATAGATTATAAACTTCATCCTTCATGGAAACATTAACATAAATAGCTATTCATAAACAAACATAATGCCATTAGAGCTCTGGATCCCAAATGAGAGATTACAGCACTCAGATGGAGCCCAGAAATGAGAAAGACACAAGAAGAGGATAGAAAAGACAGTTTTGTTCCGAGTCAATGGTTCCCTAATACCATGAAGTACAGGGCAGAGAGATTTCTCCTTTAGAGTTCTCTAATGAGAAAAAGAAAGTCAAGTGAACCCGCAATTTTATTTGCAAACATCAAGCCCACTCATCCATGGACCCTGTGAGCAATCACACCCATGTTATCTGTCTGCTGGCCTCACCCAAATAAAGGCTGTCTCTCTCCAATCTAGTCTAATAAGACTGGACATTGTGACTTCTTCAAATGTGAAAACAAAAAAAAGTCAGAACAAAAGTTTCACACGTTTGGAGCAGGGTACTATCAAATGACAAAATAATGTATAGGTAATTGACCCAAAAGAATTGAAGAGCTAAAAACTACCTAAAAATTTTCAGAATATTTATCATAGGGAAGCTTAGTGAACTAAACAGAATACAGACAATTAAACAATGTCAGAGAATCAATATCTGAATTAAATAAGAAGTTCAAGAAAAAAAAAAGAATGCATACATTTAAAAGAACCAAACCAAAATTCTAGAACTGAAGAATGTAGTGACTGAACTAGAAAAAAGAAAGTAAGGGCTGAACAGTGGATGTAATTAAGCCAAAGAAAGACTGAAAAAGATTATTTGAACTTATCTGGGTAAAGGGTAAAAAAAAAAAAAAACAGAATACAAAGGAGTGAAAAATCTAGTATAATTTATGAAGTTTTATAAACAATATAAACATTATCCCACAAGGAGCAGACAAAGAGAAAGGGGAGAGGAAACTTATTTAAAATAATGACATGAATATCCCAAATGTGAAGAGGGAAATAAGCATCCAGACCCATGAAAACAAGCAACTGCAGATAATTTAAATGTAAAAAACAAAAACTCAAATATTTTGAAAATTATATTTAAAAAATTGAAGAACTCCAATATTATATCTTCATAAGTAAAAGGTATAATTAATTGTAACTATGATAAATGTAACAATGTTTAATGTATTATCTGCAATAAAATTACTTCACTGTATTTTCTGAATATTGAATCACAGTAATATATTTTCTTTATTTTTATTAATAAGTGAAATCATTTTATATTTTAATATGTGAAATGAAAAAGTGAAAGTGTTAGTCATGTAGTCACGTTTGACTCTTTGTGACCCTATGGACTGTAACCTGCCAGGCTCTTCTGTCCATAGAATTCTCCAAAATATATATTTCTATCCAAATGGAAACCACTGAAAATATTTATTACTTAAAGTAAACTCCCATATATTTGATATTTTAAGAGTTTGGCTGGCATGCTTTTATTAAGTAGGCAGAGCATGGAAGAATTGATGCTTTTGAACTGGGATGCTGGAGAAGATTCTTGAAGAGTCCCTTGGAAATCAAGGAGATCAAACCAGTCAATTGTAAAGCAAATCAACCCTGCATATTCTTTGAGAGGACTGATGCTGAAGCTAAAGCTCCAATACTTTGGCCACCTGATGCGAACAGCTAACTCATTGGAAAAGACCGAGATGTTGGGAAAGAATGAAGGCAGGAGGAGAAGAGGTGACAGAGCATGAGATGCTTGGATGACAGCACCGATTCAATCAATGGACATGAACTTGGGCAAACTGGGAGATGGTGAGGGACAGGGAGCCTGGCATGCTGCAGTCCATGGAGTTGCAATGAGTTGGACATAGCTTGGCAACTGAACAACAACCACTTGCAGTCATATCATTAATGTGACTTACTGAAAAGCAGTATATAAAGTATATGATCCAAAGTGTTTAGAGTCATAATAATATTGGAATAATCTGAATAAATAAGTCATTTATTTCCCCATTGAAGTGACCCTTAAAACATCTTTCCCAACTTTGGCATCTGGCCATTCTAGGCTATTAGTAACTTAACCTACATTTGTTAAATCTCAGTGGACATTCCTAAGTCAACAGCAAAAAAAAAAAAAGTATTAGAATAAGCTTTCAGGTAACAAAGTTCTAGAATCATTGATGCCCCTAAAGTGTCCATGGAAGTGTTTAAAATGTCGACTATAGAGAAATAAAATATTAATGTATATATAAATACATTCATTTAGAAAGCTTTCAAAGATTTTACTGAAGAAGCAACTTTGTTTAAATGATGACTCTTGGACCTCTGCGGCTAATCAAGCCAGTGAGTGAATGAAAGTGCAGATATAACTAAAGGTACTAATACTCTTCGTATTTTTATTTTTATTCACTCCACAGTAAATGGGCTCTTCAGCAAGTACTTAGAGATTTATTCAAAATTAAATACTTATGTTTATGTGTGTTAGTCTCTCAGTCATGTCCGACTCTTTGCGACCCCATGGACTGTATGTAGCCTGTCATGATCCTCTGTCCATAGGATTTTCCAGGCAAGAATACTGGAGTGGGATGCCATTTCTTTCTCCAATTAACATTTATAAGATATAAATCCATTCAGTTATCTCATTAGCCAGAGAACTCCAAAAATAAAGCTGTATTTGACTGAAACTGGTTAAAATAATACATATACTAGAATATATATCCTTAAAAACATAAAAAAATAAATGAACTGCTCGAACATATAGTCGTGTGTTTTAAGATGTAAAGCTCTTTTAAGCCTGAAACATGTCATATAATTCCAAGAACTGATTTTATTGAGAATAATTGTGAAATGATAGTAAAACCTAGCAAAATCAGTAATAAAGGCAACTGTTGCTATTGTCTTGAACTACTGTTCTGAACTTATGCTGAATGGCCTTACCCTTAACTACACCAGTTCCTGAAAGACTGCTGAATATAATTATGATATTCTATTATGCCATATGTAATAAGATTTTACATTCCTTAAAATGGCACTTCAACTATTAGAAGAATTTATTTGACCCTAATAAAAAAAAAGACATTTATAGGAGAAAGGAAGTTGAAGGATAAATAGTATTTATTAAAGATTGGAGGATTCATTATTGTGTGTACACTATAGCCTGTTGTATGTCCTCTAGAGAAGGGAAAGACTGCAGCAAAGCAGAGAAAGTTTGTAAGCAACATAGTTATCCAGTCTTTAGGGGCAGAGAACTTTTCATGAAAGTACACTGTGTAATGGCACAGGTACTGATTCTGTTAATATTGTATTAACCCTTTTGGAAGTTTGGCTATTATACATATTCAAATTATTCAGGATTTAAGATAGGCAGTTTAGGAAATGTTTAAGGTATTCTATGTAGGACATAGTTAACAAGCAAAGAATTTTTAAAGAAGTTTGAGGTCCAGGAGCAGCTGCACTTCTTACTATATAGTTCAGTAGTAATTGTGGCATATGAAATGGACAAAAGAAAGTGGTTTTGAAGTTAATTCATAAATGTGATTTTCTTGATTGGAAATGAGATGAAGGTCTTGGAAGATACTTTGGATGTGTTCAAGTGACAATTAAAGAATAAATCTAACACTTAAGGATATCAGCACTAAGAAATATGGAAGACTTTACTTCTTATTTCCAATTTATTATAATTTTTTAATGAATTAAGAGTGGTTGTACAATCAGTTCAATTCAGCCGCTCAGTCGTGTCCGACTCTTTGTGACCCCATGGACTGCAGCACGCCAGGCTCCCCTGTCCATTACTAACTGCCAGAGCTTGCTCATCTCGTGTCTATTGAGTTGGTGATGCCATCCAGCAATCTCATCCTCTGTCATCCCGTTCTCCTCCCACCTTCAACCATTCCCAGCATTAGGGTCTTTTCCAATGAGTCAGTTCTTTGTATCAGGTGGCCAAAGTATTGGAGTTTCGACTTCAGTATCAGTCCTTCCAATGAATATGTAGGACTGATTTCTTTCAGGATTGACTAGTTTGATCTTGGTGTCCAAGGGACCCTCTCCAAAGCCACAGTTCAAAAGCATCGAATCTTCATGGTAATCTTAATGTTGCTTCCTACCTTGTTCTTTTTTCCTCCATGAATCCACTCTTTCTAATAAATATCTAGAAATTATTTATATGGATTTTATATAAAAATATTAAATGGAGTATATTGTGAAGTTTAAAATGGCTAATATTACTTTGTATACATATACATATAAGTGTTTATAGTTATACACATATAATTTGAGGGATAACTTCTAGAAATATTTCAGGTAACAAACTGTATTTTTAGGTATAGTTCTAGTTCTAGTGAAGTTGCTCAGTGGTCTCCGACTCTGCGACCCCATGGACTGTAAACTACCAGGTTCCTTCGCCCATGGGATTTTCCAGGCAAGAATACTGGAGTGGGTTGCCATTTCTCTCTCCAGGAGATCTTCCCGACTCAGGGATTGAACCTGGGTCTCCTGCATTGTAGGCAGATGCTTTACTGTCTGAGCCACCAGGGAAGTCTCTATGTTTAAGTATAGCTAACCATTTTTATTTTAAAACAGAAATCTTGTGACTTGAAGTATGTTATGCTGCCAATATTTGCACTTTGTTTTTTACTTCCTGTTTATATCAATAACTTTTCAGTGAAGGAAAATAATATCAAAAAAAAAAACACTCTGCAGAGGTTTTTTGAATCAAATGGGCATAGCACAAAGAGCCAATTGGAAACTGTATCTTCATGCAATTGTGATGGATGACAACAGTGTAAAAGTGAGTGTGCATGATAGTGACGGCAGTGACTGATAAAGGTGCTGAAATTTGTAGCTACTTTCCAATTACATTTAACCCCAGGTATGTACTATTTTCATATTTTATCTAATGGATCATTTTTAATATCTCATGTTTCTTTAAATCAGTTCTACAGAAAAGATGCATGTTCAGATAAATTCCTTGTTCTTACATTACCTATTAGAATTATCTATGTAAATCTAAATGTCTACACGAAGATTATTTTGCATTGCCATCAGTCATCTAAACGGTGATGTAAAATGACTTTCATAGAATCAGAATTGCATTACCTTAGAAATGTGTCCTCTCGGAGAAGGCAATGGCACCCCACTCCAATACTTTTGCCTGGAAAATCCCATGGTCAGAGGAGCCTGATAGGCTGCAGTCCATGGGTCACAAAGAGTCGGACATGACTGAGCAACTTCACTTTCCCTTTTCATTTTCATGCATTGGAGAAGGAAATGGCAACCCACTCAAGTATTCTTGCCTGGAGAATCCCAGGGACGGGGGAGCCTGGTGGGCTGCCGTCTCTGGGGTCGCACAGAGTCGGGCACAACTGAAGCGACTTAGCAGCAGCAGCAGCAGTAGAAATGTGTCCTCTAGTGTCTAGACAAACATACTAGTCTACAGTATCCTTACATGGAAGCCTACATAACATTCTATATTCCTTTAAGTGTTTCTACATGTTCTACTAAAGAAGAGACAAAGATTTCATAATGACTGATATACATTTACTGACATGAATTTTACTGATAGTATTTAATAATCAAGTAATGTGCTTTCAATTTTTGAAGTTATACAGTTTGAGAACAATAATTTTAATAGCATAAGAGATATAAAGCACATAGAGATTATTCCTATGTGTATATATGTGTGTGTTTCTAATTAATATAGTTCAATAAAGTTTTGCAATAATTAATCAGTATTATTAAACAAATAATTAAGTATACAGATATTTTAAAAGATGAAACTGATAATAAGTATATGTCCTTCATGTTTTGTTTTGTGCAAGAACACTGGAGTGGGTTGCCATTTCCTTCTCCAATGCATGAAAGTGAAAAGTGAAAGGGAAGTCGCTTCAGTCGTGCCCGACTCTGTGCGACCCCATAGACGGAAGCCGACCAGGCTCCTCTGTCTCTTATACACATCTAGATGTGTATAAGAGACAGATGTATTATCTGCAATAAAATTACTTCACTGTATTTTCTGAATATAGAATCACAGTAATATCATTTTCTTTCTTTTGATTAATAAGTAAAAATCATTTTATATTTTAATATGTGAAGTGAAAAAGTGAAAGTGTTAGTCATGTAGTCACGTCTGACTCTTTGTGACCCTATGGACTGTAACCTGCCAGACTCCTCTGTCCATAGAATTCTCCAGAATATATATTTCTATCCAAATGGAAACCACTGAAAATATTTATTACTTAAAGTAAACTCCCATATATTTGATATTTTAAGAGTTTGGCTGACATGCTTTTATTAAGAAGGCAGAGCATGGAAGAATTGATGCTTTTGAACTGGGATGCTGGAGAAGATTCTTGAAGAGTCCCTTGGAAATCAAGGAGATCAAACCAGTTGTAAAGCAAATCAACCCTGAATATTCTTTGGGAGGACTGATGCTGAAGCTAAAGCTCCAATACTTTGGCCACCTGATGCGAACAGCTAACTCATTGGAAAAGACCGAGATGTTGGGAAAGAATGAAAGCAGGAGGAGAAGAGGTGACAGAGCATGAGATGCTTGGATGACAGCACCGATTCAATCAATGGACATGAACTTGGGCAAACTGGGAGATGGTGAGGGACAGGGAGCCTGGCATGCTGCAGTCCATGGACCTGCAATGAGTTGGACATAGCTTGGCGACTGAACAACAACAACTTGCAGTCATATCATTAATGTGACTTACTGAAAAGCAGTATATAAAGTATATGATCCAAAGTGTTTAGAGTCATAATAATATTGGAATAATCTGAATAAATAAGTCATTTATTTCCCCATTGAAGTGACCCTTAAAACATCTTTCCCAACTTTGGCATCTGGCCATTCTAGGCTATTAGTAACTTAACCTACATTTGCTAAATCTCAGTGGATATTCCTAAGTGAATAGCAAAAAAAAAAAAAAAAAAGATTAGAATAAGCTTTCAGGTAACAAAGTTCTAGAATCATTGGTGCCCCTAAGTGTCCATGGAAGTGTTTAAAATGTCAACTATAGAGAAATAAAATATTAATGTATATATAAATACATTCATTTAGAAAGCTTTCAAAGATTTTACTGAAGAAACAACTTTGTTTATATGATGACCCTTGGACCTCTGCAGCTAATCAAGCCAGTGAGTGAATGAAAGTGCAGATATAACTAAAGGTACTAATACTCTTCGTATTTTTATTTTTATTCACTCCACAGTAAATGGGCTCTTCAGCAAGTACTTAGAGATTTATTCAAAATTAAATACTTATGTTTATGTATGTTAGTCTCTCAGTCATGTCCAACTCTTTGCGACCCCATGGCCTGTATGTAACCTGTCATGATCCTCTGTCCATAGGATTTTCCAGGCAAGAATACTGGAGTGGGATGCCATTGCTTTCTCCAATTGACATTTATAATAAGATATAAATCCATTCAGGTATCTCATTAGCCAGAGAACTCCAAAAATAAAGCTGTATTTGACTGAAACTGGTTAAAATAATACATATACTAGAATATATATCCTTAAAAATATAAAAAAATAAATGAATTGCTCGAACATATAGTCGTGTGTTTTAAGATGTAAAGCTCTTTTAAACCTGAAACATGTCATATAATTCCAAGAACTGATTTTATTGAGAATAATTGTGAAATGATAATAAAACCTAGCAAAATCAGTAATAAAGGCAACTGTTGCTATTGTCTTGAACTACTGTTCTGGACTTATGCTGAATGGCCTTACCCTTAACTACACCAATTCCTGAAAGACTGCTGAATATAATTATGATATTCTATTAGGCAGTATGCAATAAGATTTTATATTCTTTAAAATGGCACTTCAACTATTAGAAAAATTTATTTGACCCCCCAAAAAAAAGGCTTCCCTGGTGGTGCAGAGGTTAAAGCGTCTGCCTGCAATGCGGGAGACCTGGGTTCGATCCCTGGGTTGGGAAGATAACCTGGAGAAGGAAATGGCAACCCACTCCAGTATTCTTGCCTGGAGAATCCCATGGACAGAGGAGCTTGGTGGGCTACAGTCCACGGGTCGCAAAGAGTCGGACACGACTGAGTGACTTCACTTTATCAAAAAAAGACATTTATAGGAGAAAGGAAGTTGAAGGATAAATAGTATTTATTAAAGATTGGAGGATTCATTGTTGTGTGTACACTATAGCCTGTTGTATGTCCTCTAGAGAAGGGAAAGACTGCAGCAAAGTAGAGAAAGTTTGTAAGCAACATAGTTATCCAGTCTTTAGGGGCAGAGAACTTTTCATGAAAGTACACTGTGTAATGGCACAGGTACTGATTCTGTTAACATGGTATTAACCCTTTTGGAAGTTTGGCTATTATACATATTGAAATTATTCAGGATTTAAGATAGGCAGTTTAGGAAATGTTTAAGGTATTCTATGTAAGACATAGTTAAGAAGCAAAGAATTTTAAAAGAAGTTTGAGGTCCAGAACCAGCTGCACTTCTTACTATATAGTTCAGTAGTAATTGTGGCATATTGAAATGGACAAAAGAAAGTGGTTTTGGAGTTGATTCATAAATGTGATTTTCTTGATGGGAAATGAGATGAATGTCTTGGAAGATACTTTGGATGTGTTCAAGTGACAATTAAAGAATAAATCTAACACTTAAGGATATCAGCGCTAAGAAATATGGAAGACTTTATTTCTTATTTCCAATTTACTGTAATTTTTTTAATGAATTAAGAGTGGTTATACAGTCAGTTCAAATCAGTCGCTCAGTCATGTCCGACTCTTTGCGACCCCATGGACTGCAGCACGCCAGGCTCCCCTGTTCATTACTAACTGCCAGAGCTTGCTCATCTCATGTCTATTGAGTCGGTGATGCTATCCAACAATCTCATCCTCTGTCATCCCCTTCTCTTCCCACCTTCAATGATTCCCAGCATTAGAGTCTTTTCCAGTGAGTCAGTTCTTTGCATCAGGTGGCCAAAGTATTGGAGTTTCAGCTTCAGTATAAGTCCTTCCAATGAATATGTAAGACTGATTTCCTTTAGGATTGACTAGTTTGATCTTGGTGTCCAAGGGACCCTCTCCAAAACCACAGTTCAAAAGCATCGAATCTTCATGGTAATCTTAATGTTGCTTCCTACCTTGTTCTTTTTTCCTCCATGAATCCACTCTTTCTAATAAATATCTAGAAATTATTTATATGGATTTTATATAAAAATATTAAATGGAGTATATTGTGAAGTTTAAAATGGCTAATATTACTTTGTATACATATACATATAAGTGTTTATAATTATACACATATAATTTGAGGGATAACTTCTAGAAATATTTCAGGTAACAAACTGTATTTTTAGGTATAGTTCTAGTTCTAGTGAAGTTGCTCAGTGGTCTCCGACTCTGCGACCCCATGGACTGTAAACTACCAGGTTCCTTTGCCCATGGGGTTTTCCAGGCAAGAATACTGGAGTGGGTTGCCATTTCTTTCTCCAGGAGATCTTGCCGACTCAGCGATTGAACCTGGGTCTCCTGCATTGTAGGCAGATGCTTTAAAGTCTGAGCCACCAGGGAAGTCTCTATGTTTAAGTATAGCTAACCATTTTTATTTTAAAACAGAAATCTTGTGAATTGAAGTATGTTATGCTGCCAATATTTGCACTTTGTTTTTTACTTCCTGTATACATCAATAACTTTCCAGTGAAGGAAAATAATATCTTTAAAAAAAAAAAAAAAACCACTCTGCAGAGGTTTTTTGAATCAAATGGGCATAGCACAAAGAGACAATTGGAAACTGTATCATCATGCAATTGTGATGGATGACAACAGTGTAAAAGTGAGTGTACATGATGGTGACGGCAGTGACTGATAAAGGCGCTGAAATTTGTAACTACTTTCCAATTACATTTAACCCCAGGTATGTACTATTTTCATATTTTATCTAGTGGACCATTTTTAATATCTCATGTTTCTTTAAATTGGTTGTACAGAAAAGATGCATGTTCAGATAAATTCCTTGTTCTAATCTTACATTACCTTTTAGAATTATCTATGTAAATCTAAATGTCTACACGAAGATTATTTTGCATTGCCATCAGTCATTTAAACGGTGATGCAAAATGACTTTCATAGAATCAGAATTGCATTACCTTAGAAATGTGTCCTCTAGTGTCTAGACAAACATACTAGTCTACAGTATCCTTACATGGAAGCCTACATAACATTCCTCATTCCTTTACATGTTTCTACATGTTCTACTAAAGAGACAAAGATTTCATAATAGCTGATATACATTTACTGACTTAGGAATTTTACTGATAGTTTTTAACAATCGAGTAATATACTTTCAATTTTTGAAGTTATACAGTTTGAGAACCATGGCATATAGTGATTATTTCTATGTGTATATGTTTGTGTTTGTTTATGTTTGTGTATGTTCTATGTTTCTATGTGTGTGTTTCTAATGAATATAGTTCAATAAAGTTTTGCAATTATGAATCAGTATTACTAAACAAATAATTAGGTATACAGATATTTTAAAAGATGAAACTGATAATAAGTATATGTCCTTCATATTTTGTTTTGCAATAAGAATATATTTATTCTCCTTCATTACACAAGTAGACCAGAAAGAATTTAGCTTTAAAACTAATTATAGTAGATGTTGAACTAATTATACTAGAATTAAAGCTTATTATATTAGAATTATAATACTACTTCCCTACAAGTAGAACTTATAGAAACACTTAAAGGAATGTAGAATGCTATGTAGGCTTCCATGTATGGATACTGTAGACTAGTATGTTTGTCTAGATACTAGAAGACACATTTCTGGATAATGTGATTCTGATTCTATGTAAGTCATTTTACAACACTGATGTAAAATGACTGATGGCAATGCAAAATAATCTTGTAGACATTTAGATTGACCTAGACCTTTGCAACCCCTACCAGGGGTAGCCTGCCAGGCTCCTCTGTCCATGGAATTATCCAGGCAAGAATACTGACTGCTAAGCCACTTCAGTTGTATCCAACTCTGTACAACCCCATAGACGGCAGCCCATCAGGCTCCCCCATCCCTGGGATTCTCCAGGCAAGAACACTGGAGTGGGTTGCCATTTCCTTCTCCAATGCATGAAAGTGAAAAGTGAAAGTGAAGTCGCTCAGTCGCGTCTGACTCTTAGCGACCCCATGGACTGCAGCCTACCAGGCTCCTCCATCCATGGGAGTTTCCAGGCAAGAGTACTGGAGAGGGGTGCCATTGGAATGGACAGCTGTTCCCTTCTCCAGGGGATCTTCCCAACCCAGGGATCTAGCCCAGGTCTCCCACATTGCAGGTGGATTCTTTACAGTCAGAGCCACCAGGGAAGCCCAAGAATACTGGAGTGGGTAGCCTATCCCTTCTCCAGGGGATCTTCTCAACCCAGGAATTGAACTGGGGTCTCCTGCATTGCAGGCAGATTCTTTACCAGCTGGCCTATCAGGCAAACCTAGTCAGTTTTTAAGAACTAGAATTGATTTCATGAAACTAATGTTTTAGAAGACTCCCATTATAATTGAACTGGTAACCTGGTTTACTGTTTTCTCAACCCTACATATAAGTAAGGAAAATCAGTTTGGAGAGGTCCAACATATCAAGACATTTTAGGGATCTAGGAAGATAAGCAATGGCAACCTACTCCAGTACTCTTGCCTGGCAAATCCCATGAATGGAGGAGCCTGGTAGGCTGTAGTCCATGGGGTCACTAGGAGTCAGACACGACTGATCGACTTCACTTTCACTTTTCACTTTCATGCTTTGGAGAAGGAAATAGCAACCCACTCCAGTGTTCTTGCCTGGAGAATCCCAGGGATGAGAGAGCCTGGTAGGCTGCCATCTCTGGGGTCGCACAGAGTTGGACACGACTGAAGCGACTTAGCAGCAGTAGCAGCAGGAAGATAGGAAGTGATCAAATTTTCTGAAAACTTGTTGGAGAGAATTTTATGCTTTACAAGTGTTAACAAGTCTAATCTGAGATTTCCTATAACACTCACAGCAAAGCCAATTCAAGGAGACGTCTTTGGTGAATCTACAGTCTTGTTATTCCTCTGTGAATTCTCATACCAGCTTTATTTTGTAATCAAGAATGATTTTTGAGATCGAGTTTGATGAATACTGAGGAAAGTGTAGAATATAAAAAGTGTGTATCAGTGGGAAATTCTGCATTGTCAGAATCTAGAGAATACTCTTCCATGTTTTCTAAGTTGATCACTAAGTCACTATACAGCCTTGAATGACTCACTTCATATCTATAATTCAGGTTTTTAAAACTCTTTTTAATAGTTTAACTATAGATCTAAAAACTATTTGTTCTAGAATATATATAGAATATATTAAAGAGTCATTAAAATGAGGTGTTTTTCAGTATTTTATATTCAACTATAAACATAAAATAATATCTGCAATTAAACTGATGCACGTTGACTTCAAGAGATGGCCTTACCTAATTCATTTTGACATGTGGGCAGCATTTGAATGGTTTTACTCATCATACAGAATACAGAAATCTGAAATCTGAATGGACAGCAGTTAATATGGATGATCCTTTGCAAGTGAATTCTCCTAAGTAGGGACAATTTTGTAATGAGGGCTAGACAGGAATTGGATTCTATTTAGAGATTTTGGATATCATTTTTGCAAGATAATATCTGTAGTTACTGAGCAAAGTGAAAATACATTAAAGTCAGTATATATGAGAATACAGAAGAACACATCAAAATGAGTAAACATTGAAATAATTATTTATGTTTTAAAAAACTTTTCATATACATTCTTGTCCTTCTACCAACTGTATAGATCATTTATTTTAATGATTTGATTTCTGTTTTTTTCTTTCTCACCTTTTATTTATTTTTTTGTGTTGAATAGTAAAAAGTGACACACCCTTGTTTCAGATCCATTACTTTAAAACATTTAATATTATAAGATAAGATAGAATAGATAAAGGATAAATTTTTGAGATAGATGGAGATAGATACATGATAGAACAATCTAGAATCCAGCTATCCAACTATTATGTATCTTAAGATAAAGTCACTTTAAATCTCTGAATCACAATTTTATTGTTTAAAAAACATCAGTTGTGATTTCAAACTCAATAGAGAGTGGTAAAGATTAAATATCTTTAAATATAATCTAATTCTATAACATCCTGACACACTTTACATGACAACCTATGGAGACAGAGGCTTGTTTTTTCTCCCCAGCAAAAAACCATCATAAGACTTTTTTTTTTCCTGCCAGCTCTTTCATCTTATGTTGATATCATAAATGCTAATGCACAGATTAGAATCTTTTCAAGAAGTTTAGAATATAAAGAGATTGAAAATGCTTTATAAATTGAAATAGATTATTCTTCCAGTAGGTAAAAGCAAAACTAAATAGAAAAATAAGTTATTTGGTTTTATTTTTACCTCTAGAAAAATAAAATATCCTCTTTACATTAGACTTTGTAGTATTCAAGGCTGATATATTCAACAATTGATTTTGTTTACCTCTAAGACACAGAAGTCTTTTATATAATATCAGATGTGTATAAGAGACAGTGACAACAGTGTAAAAGTGAGTGTACATGATGGTGACGGCAGTGACTGATAAAGGCGCTGAAATTTGTAACTACTTTCCAATTACATTTAACCCCAGGTATGTACTATTTTCATATTTTATCTAGTGGACCATTTTTAATATCTCATGTTTCTTTAAATTGGTTGTACAGAAAAGATGCATGTTCAGATAAATTCCTTGTTCTAATCTTACATTACCTTTTAGAATTATCTATGTAAATCTAAATGTCTACACGAAGATTATTTTGCATTGCCATCAGTCATTTAAACGGTGATGCAAAATGACTTTCATAGAATCAGAATTGCATTACCTTAGAAATGTGTCCTCTAGTGTCTAGACAAACATACTAGTCTACAGTATCCTTACATGGAAGCCTACATAACATTCCTCTGAATTACTCAAAGGATACCTTTTTAATAGACATCCCTATATAAAATACACTTGATAATAATCATGGTAATTTCTTTTATAGTTTCAAATACTAAGTTTTTAATCTATCAATATTAAATGACCAATATAAATTGCATCCTATGATATAGTCTAATATCTTATTTAATTTTGAATCCAAATGATATGTATAAAAAGAAATCTGAAATTTTCCACAGAAAGTTTTAATAGACCACATATTATTGGAGATCAATTCCTCTGTAAACGTTCAAGACCCTGCCATAGATTTGCACAATATATTTGGAATAGAAATATGAAATAATTGCAGTTACATTTATGTTGTATTTTTTTCTTCTTTATTGGGGCAAATTTATATGCTATAAAAGTTACCATTTTACCCACTTTTAAGTGTAATTATTGTTGACATTAAGTACATCGACAGCATTGTACAGACATTACCAACATCACCCCAGAATATTGTTATACTGTTCAACTGAGACTGTATATTCATCAAACTCTAACACACATCACAGTCCTTAACAACCATCATTCCATTTTCATCTCTATTAATTTGACTACCCTGGATAACTAATATATGTTGAATCATGAATCTGGTTTTTCATGCCTGACTTACTTTATTTAGCATAGTATCTCTAAGCTTCTTCCATGTTGTAACATGTAGTAGAATTTTCATCTTTTTTAAGATTGAATTATATATGTTCTGATTATCCATTAACTCATCAATGTATTTTTTAGTATTGTTACAACTTTTCAGTCATGTTGAAGAAGCTTCTAGGAATATAGGTATAAACATATCTCTTAGAGATTCTGCTTTCAGTTATTTTGGACATACACTCAGAAGGGCAGCTGTTGAATCATATGGTGATTCTGTTATTTTTTTTGATATTGCCATAACATTTTCCCTAAGTGGTTACATCATTTTGCACTCCCACCAGCATTACATTTGCACATGTCCTAGTTCTTCTCACGTTTGTCAACACTTTCCCTTTTAAAAAAATAGAAGATTCTTAAAAGATAATCTTTTAAAAATAAAAAAGAAGATAGCACATCTCATAAAAGTGAGATGGGCTATATCATTATAATATTGATTTGAATTTTCCTAATAATTAGTGATGTGGAACATCTTTTCTTGTGTTTATTGGCCATTTGAATATCTTATTTGGAGAAGTGTTTATTCAAGAATTTTCCCTATTTTAAATTAGTTTATCTGTTGTTACTGAGTTGTGTAGTTCTTTATCTATTCCCTATATAAGCCCACCATCTGATATATATTTCGCAAATACCTTTCCATTTTATGACTTGCTTATTCACTCTCCAGATAAATTTCTTCCATGCACAGAAGTTTTTAATTTTAATAAAGTTCAATATATCAATATATATATATGCTTTTGGTCACATACATTTTTCATATCCAAGAAAGCACAGTTAAATTCAATGTCATTAACTTTCTCCCTGTCATTAGTTCTATTCAGTCTTCAGTTCAGTCAGTCAGTCGTGGCAACTCTTTGCGACCCCATGAACCACAGCATGCCAGGCCTCCCTGTCCATCACCAACTCCTGGAGTCCACCCAAACCCATGTCCATTGAGTCAGTGATACCATCCAACCATCTTGTCCTCTGTTGTCCTCTTCTCCTCCAGCCCTCAATCTTTCCCAGCATCAGGGGCTTTTCTAAGGAGTCAGTTCTTTGCATCATATGGCCAAAGTATTGGAGTTTCAGCTTCAGCATCAGTCCTTCCAATGAATATTCAGGACTGATTTTCTTTAGAATAGACTAGTTGGACCTCCTTGTAGTCCAAAGGACTCTTTAGTACTTTGATCTATTTTAGTTAGTTTTCATATATGATTTAAGGCAATCACCCAAGTTGTATTAATTGGACCAGTAAATCCAGTTTTCCAAGCAAATTTTGGTGAAAAGATCTCTAATGAATGACTTTGAGACACTTTTGAAAAATCTTTTCTCAAATTTATGCATTTTTTATGGTTCTCTATTTTATTTTGTTGGTTTATGTCTATCTTCATACCAGTACTACAATCTTAAAATCATCATAGTTTTATGGCAAGTTTTAAATAAGAAACAGCTAGTTATCCAATTCAGAGAAGGAAATGGCAACCCACTCCAGTATTCTTGCCTAGAGAATCCTGTGGACAGAGGAGCCTGGTGGGCTGCCGTCTATGGGGTCGCACAGAGTCAGACACGACTGAAGCAACTTAGCATGCATGCATGCATCGGAGAAGAAAATGGGAACCCATTCCAGTATTCTTGCCTGGAGAATCCCAGGGACAGAAGAGCCTGGTGGGCTGCTGTCTATGGGATCGCACAGAGTTGGACACAATTGAAGCAACTTAGCAGCAGCAGCAGCAGTTATGCAATTATTTTATAAGATGCTTGTTATAGTAAATACCCTAGGATTTCAAAAGAATTTTAGGATGTGTTTTTATATTTCTATGGAAAAAAACCTCATTCAGACTATGACAGATATTAAAAAATACTTATCATATAAATATCAGGGAAGCGGAGAGATATTACACATGCTTTTTAAAAGTGCTTACACAGATTCAACAAATATACAAGGAGTGCAACATGTAGGTATTCAGGCAAAGGTTTACTTTAATTATAGCACTGAGAAACTCACTGAAGAGACAGAACAGAGTGACTCCTTGTAAATTATACCTGACAATAAGGTTCATTTTAGATTTCACCAAAGAAAGATCAAAATAATATTTGACTTCAAAGAACCTTGGTTTGACACTTCTAAGTGAAAAAAACAAACAAACAAAGAAAAAGCTCCTCAGCATATTTGATAGGCTGCTGGTTTTAGAGGTAAGACTTAGAGATGAACTATGAAAGGGAAATCATATCTTGATAGTAGTAAACAGTTATCCCTAATAATATTATGCAGTGCTTGAATTTACATTGATTTCCTATGAATATATTTTGAGTATGGTATCTGAGATTGGTGTTACTTGAGATTGGATAAGGCACTACAACATTTGTATTCTAATGATCTCATAATTAAATGGCTTTATAACATTAAAAATTTATTGGAAAACATTTTGTTCAAAAATGTTTGTATCTTTATATTTTCATCTTTGGCTCTAAAATAAGACTATTTTTTATAAAATTGATAAGTTCAGTTCCTAATTTAAGAGGTGAAAAATGTTAAATAATATATTTTGCTTAAAA
>SJYT01051975.1:0-51965 GCA_006410635.1 Cephalophus harveyi | reverse complement strand
TATCAGTTCAGTTCAGTTCAGTTCAGTCGCTCAGTCGTGTCTGACTCTTTGCAACGCCATGAATCGCAGCACGCCAGGCCTCCCTGTTCATCACCATCTCTTGGAGATCACTCAGACTCATGTCCATCGAGTCCGTGATGCCATCCAGCCATCTCATCCTCGGTTGTCCCCTTCTCCTCCTACCCCCAATCCCTCCCAGCATCAGAGTCTTTTCCAATGAGTCAGCTCTTCGCATGAGGTGGCCAAAGTACTGGAGTTTCAGCTTTAGCATCATTCCTTCCAAAGAAATCCCAGGGCTGATCTCCTTCAGAATGGACTGGTTGTCATCAGCACTCAATAATTTAAAAGAGTATTTTTCAATTAAATGCCAAGTATAACATTAATATACAGGTGAAGAAAGTCAATCATGTTTCAACAAAATTATCTTGCATATATCGAATATCAAGCCTTAATCTTTATATTCTCCGTGGTGTTGTTTCTCATCAGTTTCTAATATTTGTCTTCCCTCATATGTTTTCAATTAAGATTTTTCTTTGTCATGATGTAATGAAAATGGAAATGATTTTAATTAACTGAACTTATTATTCAACAGAGTTTGTTCTGTTTACTACTTATTTTCCTAAATTTTTAAAACATGTTCTCTGAATGTATTGATCAAATTAATAAAAGACTTTTTGTTCTTCTCATAGTATTCCTGTAATTACCAGTAACAGTTATTTTTTTCCTTCAGTATGAGTAAACTTTGTTTCTGAGATTTAGCTGAGATTTCAACAGACATTCTCAAGTCTTTGCACTGCTCTAAGTGGAAAATGACAAGTTTACATTTGTTTTAGGGTGGTGGGTTTAATATCCAGCATATCTGGGAATCAAAAATAAGGATGAGGATATGCCAATAGAGACTGAGAAAAATGAAGTTAATTATAGAATTGATGGTTTCAATGATTTAGTCTAATTAATGAAACTTAGAAATAGCAAGGTCCTTCTTGCAAGCATCCCCACACTTGGAATATACTCAGTTTACCTCCTAAGTTGCTCCTACTGTTTTTATATTAGATAATGTTTCTCAAAAGAGATTTTATTCTGCACTCACTTTGTCACATAATTCTATCAAACCAGGTTGGAGAAAGTTAACTTTTGAATCAAATTTAGCCATTCATATTATGATTAGGTTACTTTTCTAAACAGGTTTCCCACTACATTAAATAAAAATCCATCAGCTCAAGTGAACTTCCAGGGTAAATTGTTATCAAGGCTCAGTACAAAAAAGCTCTTTACCTCTCAGATGTGGCAGGAGAGGGTGGGTTCATATTCTACATAATCTGTATGGCACAGTA
The DNA here is from genome assembly GCA_006410635.1 of Cephalophus harveyi. NCBI lineage: Eukaryota > Metazoa > Chordata > Mammalia > Artiodactyla > Bovidae > Cephalophus > Cephalophus harveyi. The sequence continues at coordinate 50,631 of SJYT01051975.1, read as the reverse complement.
CAAAGTGAAAATATGTGGCCTCTTGTTTCAAACAGCAAAAAATGATGCATTATTGCTGCTCAAATGTAGTTTTTTTCTTCATATTTATTTCATTAGTTATAAAATGAAATAAAAATTGTAAACAACACATTTGTGTCAGAATTTTTTATCTAATGACATAGATATATGTTTCTCAAAAGAGATTTTATTCTGCACTCACTTTGTCACATAATTCTATCAAACCAGGTTGGAGAAAGTTAACTTTTGAATCAAATTTAGCCATTCGTATTATGATTAGGTTACTTTTCTAAACAGGTTTCCCACTACATTAAATAAAAATCCATCAGCTCAAGTGAACTTCCAGGGTAAATTGTTATCAAGGCTCAGTACAAAAAAGCTCTTTACCTCTCAGATGTGGCAGGAGAGGGTGGGTTCATATTCTACATAATCTGTATGGCACAGTACAAAGTGAAAATAATGTGGCCTCTTGTTTCAAACAGCAAAAAATGATGCATTATTGCTGCTCAAATGTAGTTTTTTTCTTCATATTTATTTCATTAGTTATAAAATGAAATAAAAATTGTAAACAACACATTTGTGTCAGAATTTTTTATCTAATGACATAGATATTTGTTTATGTGATATACTTATTGATTATAAGGTTTGAGGGTCCACTTTTTCCTGAATTTTAATCTTAATTTATAATTTAGAAACTTTATTATCTATCTACATAACTGAAAGTGATTCCAGCCACTTGTGATTACATTTTTATTATTTTCTTTTTTGGTTTGTTTTGTTTTAAAAGAATCATTCTGCTTATGTTATCGTAGTTTTATACCAGTTTACTTTTGACATTAAAAGTCATCTACTTAATTAAATTCATTTCAATCATATCTATTTCTGGACACACATAAAATTTCTTATCAGAATCTTTTTCCATAAATCTTCTTTTACTGAAAACATACATCCTACTTTCCTTGCATATGAAGATGCTTCTCTTATCAATCTAGTAACTTTAATCACATATATTAGGACTTTTTTTAACCCCAATAAAACTTTAATTTCTGGAGAAAACCAAAATGTATGAAATATAAATTGTTTTTATTTTCTCTTTCTTTACATTAGCATTCTATAGATTGGCACACTTGCACTTTTAATAATTCCTGGAATGTGATTTCTCATAGAAAATTTCTCATTGTGGTACTAAAAGTATCTATTAATAGCCCCAAATATCTTAAGTTTCTCTGTAACAGAAAGCCCATGTTCAGTAACATATGTTTCATTATTTAATCTTATAAGGAAATAATCTAGATATTCAAGGAACTTAACTGATATTTAACTTACTAAAATCTAAGAGTTTAAGTTAACCAGAGATAATTGGGAAAATAAGTACACTAGATGTACTATAAAACTATTACTGCTAAAAATTACACTAAAACCTTATTTATGTTTTAGTAATTTGTTTTAAAAACCATGTTTGCTGCTGCTGCTGCTGCTAAGTCGCTTCAGTCGTGTCCGACTCTGTGCGACCCCACAGATGGCAGCCCATTGGGCTCCGCCATCCCTGGGATTCTCCAGGCAAGAACACTGAAGTGGGTTGCCATTTCCGTCTCCAATGCATAAAAGTAAAAAGTGAAAGTGAAGTCGCTCAGTCGTGTCTGACTCAGCGACCCCATGGACTGCAGCCTACCAGGCTCCTCCATCCATGGGAGTTTCCAGGCAAGAGTACTGGAGTGGGATGCCATTGCCTTCTCCAAAAACCATGTTTAGATTATCTTTCCCCCCCAAAAGTCAATAACTCTTTAATGGACATTAGAAAACCTCAACCATTAACCTAAGTGATTTTTCAGACTGCCAAAATTTTTAAGAGAGCGTACAAGGTTATTTGAGTTTCATGGAAGAAAAGTTATGACCAACCTAGATAGTATTTTCAAAAGCAGAGACATTACTTTGGCGACTAAGGTCTGTCTAGTCAAGGCTATGGATTTTCCCAGTGGTCATGTATGGATGTGAGAGTTGGACTGTGAAGAAGGCTGAGCACCGAAGAATTGATGCTTTTGAACTGTGGTGTTGGAGAAGACTCTTGAGAGTCCCTTGGACTGCAAGGAGATCCAACCAGTCCATTCTAAAGGAGATCAGCCTTGGGATTTCTTTGGAGGGAATGATGCTAAAGCTGAAACTCCAGTACTTTGGCCACCTCATGCGAAGAGTTGACTCATTGGAAAAGACCCTGATGCTGGGAGGGACTGGGGGCAGGAGGAGAAGGGGACGATCGAGGATGAGATGGCTGGATGGCATCATTGACTCGATGGACGTGAGTCTGGGTGAACTCTGGGAGTTGGTGATGGACAGGGAGGCCTGGCATGCTGCGATTCATGGGGTCGCAAAGAGTCGGACACAACTGAGTGACTGAACTGAACTGAACTGACTGAACCTTCATTTAAGTACTATATTTAATGTCTTTTGAGGGAGGTCAATATTATCTTCATTGCCTCAACGATAGTTTCAGTTCAGTTCAGTCGCTCAGTCATGTCTAACTCTTTGCAACCCCATAAACTGCAGGATGCCAGGCCTCCCTGTCCATCACCAACTCCCGGAGTTCACTCAGACTCACGTCCATCGAGTCGGTGATGCCATTCAGCCATCTCATCCTCTGTTGTCCCCTTCTCCTCCTGCCCCCAATCCCTCCCAGCATCAGTCTTTTTCAAAGAGTCAACTCTTCGCATGAGGTGCCGAAGTACTGGAGTCAGCTTCAGCATCATTCCTTCCAAAGAACACCCAGGACCGATCTCCTTTAGAATGGACTGGTTGGATCTCCTTGCAGTCCAAGGGACTCTCAAGAGTCTTCTCCAACACCACAGTTCAAAAGCATCAATTCTTTGGTGCTCAGCTTTCTTCACAGTCCAACTCTCACATCCATATATGACCACTGGAAAAACCAGTTTAGCCCCAGGTAAATAGCAGGGAGGGAACACAGCTTCACCCATCAACAGAAAATTGGATTCAGTTAAGTTCAGTTCATTTGCTCAGTCATGTCAGATTCTTTGCCACCCCATGGACTGCAGTACACCAGGCCTCCCTGTCCATCAGCAACTCCCAGGATTTACTCAAACTCATATCCACTGAGTCGGTGATGCCATCCAACCATCTCATCCTCTGTTGTCCCCTTCTCCTCCCGCCTTCAATCTTTACCAGCATCAGGTCTTTTCAAATGACTCAGCTCGTCCTATCAGGTGGCAAAGGTATTGGAATTTCAGCTTCAATGTCAGTCCTTCCAGTGAACATTCAGGACTGAGAAAATTGGATTAAAGATTTACTGAGAATGGCCCCACCCATAAGAACAAGACCTAGTTTCTCCCTCAGTCAGTCTATTCCATCTGGAAGGTTTCATAAGTCTCTTATCCTTCTCCATCATAGGATCAGTTCAGTTCAGTTCAGTTGCTCAGTCCTGTCTGGCTCTTTGTGACCCAATGAATCACAGTACACCAGGCCTCCCTGTCCATCACCAGCTCCCGGAGTTCACAAACTCATGTCCATCAAGTTTGTGATGCCATCCAGCCATCTCATCCTCTGTTATCCCCTTCTCCTCCTCCCCTCAATTCCTCCCCACATCAGGGACGTTTCCAATGAGTCAACTCTTTGCATGAGGTGGCCAAAGTATTGGAGTTTCAGCTTCAGCATTCCGGAGTTCACAAACTCATGTCCATCAAGTTTGTGATGCCATCCAGCCATCTCATCCTCTGTTATCCCCTTCTCCTCCTCCCCTCAATTCCTCCCCACATCAGGGACGTTTCCAATGAGTCAACTCTTTGCATGAGGTGGCCAAAGTATTGGAGTTTCAGCTTCAGCATGTCCTTCCAATGAACACCCAGGGCTGATCTCCTTTAGAATGGACTGGTTGGATCTCCTTGCAGTCCAAGGGACTCTCAATGGTCTTCTCCAACACCACAGTTCAAAAGCATCAATTCTTCGGCACTCAGCCTTCTTCACAGTCCATACATGACCACTGGAAAAATCATAGCCTTGACTAGACGGACCTTTGTTGACAAAGTAATATCTCTGATTTTTAACATGCTATCTAGGTTGGTCATAACTTTCCTTCCAAAGAATAAGCATCTTTTAATTTCATGACTGCAATCACCATCTGCATTGATTTTGGAGCCTCCCAAAATAAAGTCTGACACTGTTTCCCCTGTTTCCCCATCTATTTCCCACAAAGTGATGTGACCAGATGCCATTATCTTCATTTTCTGAATGTTGAGCTTTAAGCCAACTTTTTCACTCTCCTCTTTCTATTTCTTCAAGAGGCTTTTAAGTTCCTCTTCACTTTCTGCCATAAGGGTGGTGTCATCTGCATATCTGAGGTTATTGATATTTCTCCCCCCAGCAATCTTGATTCCAGCTTGTGCTTCTTCCAGTGGATGGATAGAATGAAAACCACAATCACAGAAAGTTAACCAATCTAATCACATGGACCACAGCCTTGTCTAACTCAATGAAGCTATGAGCCATGTCATGTAGGGCCACCAAAGATGGACGGGTCATGGTGGAGAGTTCTGACAAAATGTGGCCTGCTGGAGAAGGGAATGGCAACCACTTCAGTATTCCTGCTTTGAGAACCCCATGAACAGTATGAAAAGGCAAAAAGATAGGACATTGAAAGATGAACTCCCCAGGTCTGTAGGTGCCCAATATGCTACTGGAGATCAGTGAAGAATAATTCCAGAAAGAATGAAGAGAAGGAGTCAAGGCAAAAAAGATACCCATTTGTGGATGTGACTGGTGATAGAAGGAAGGTCTGGTACTGTAAAGAGCAATATTTCATAGGAACCTGGAATGTTAGGTCCATGAATCAAGACAAATTAGAAGTGACCAAACAGGAGATGGCAAGAGTGAACATTGAAATTTAAGAAATCAACTAACTAAATGGACTGGTATGGATGAATTTAACTCAGATGATCATTGTATCTACTACTGTGGGCAAGAATCACTTAGAAGTAGAGGAGATATCAAAGTCAACAAAAGAGTCTGAAATGCAGTACTTGGATGCAGTCTCAATGATGACAAAATGATCTCTGTTCGTTTCCAAGGCAAGCCATTCAATATCAGAGGAATCTAAGTCTATGCCCCAACCAATAATGCTGAAGAAGCTGAAGTTGAACAGTTCTATGAAGATCTATAAGATCTTCTAGAATTAACACCCCAAAATGATGTCCTTTTCATTATAGAGGACTGATATAAAAAAGAAGGAAGTCAAGAAACACCTGGAGTAACAGGCAAATTTGGTCTTGAAGTACAGAATGAAGCAGGGCAAAGGCCTAATGATTATACTATGGAAGTGAGAAATAGATTAAAGGGACTAGATCTGATAGATAGAATGCCTGATGAACTATGAATGGAGGTTTGTGACATTGTGCAGGGAGCAAGACTGTCCCCAAGAAAAATAAATACAAATAAGCAAAATGGCTATCTGAGGAGGCCTTACAAATAGCTTTGAAAAGAAGAGAAGCAAAAAGCAAAGAAGAAAAGGAAAGATATACCGATTTGAATGCAGAGTTCCAAAAACTAGCAGGGAGAGATAATAAAGCCTTCCTCAGTGGTCAGTGCAAAAAAAATACAGGAAAACAATAGAATGGGAAAGATTAGAGATCTTTTCAAGAAAATTAGAGATACCAAGGGAACATTTCATGCAAAGATGGGCTCGATAAAGGACAGAAATGGTATGGACCTAACAGAAGCAGAAGATATTAAGAAGAGCTGGCAAGAATACACAGAAGAACTGTACAANATAGAATGGGAAAGATTAGAGATCTTTTCAAGAAAATTAGAGATACCAAGGGAACATTTCATGCAAAGATGGGCTCGATAAAGGACAGAAATGGTATGGACCTAACAGAAGCAGAAGATATTAAGAAGAGCTGGCAAGAATACACAGAAGAACTGTACAAAAAAGAGCTTCATGACCCAGATAATCACAATGATGTGATCACTCACCTAGAGCCAGACATCCTGGAATGTGAAGTCAAGTGGCCCTTAGGAAGCACCACAATGAGCAAAGCTAGTGGAGGTGATGGAATTCCAGTTGAGCTATTTCAAATACTAAAAGATGATGCTGTGAAAGTGCTGCACTCAATATGCCAGCAAATTTGGAAACCTCAGCAGTGGCCAGAGGACTGGAAAAGGTCAGTTTTCATTCCAGTCCCAAAGAAAGGCAATGCCAAAGAATACTCAGACTACCACACATTTACACTCATTTCACACACTAGTAAAGTAATGCTCAAAATTGTTCAAGCCAGGCTTCAGCAATATGTGAACCATGAAATTCCAGATGTTCAAGCTGGTTTTAGAATAGGCAGAGGAGCCAGAGATTAAAATTTCCAACATCTGCTTTATCTTTGAAAAAACAAGAGTTCCAGGAAAACATCTTTTTCTGCTTTATTGACTATGCCAAAGCTTTTGACTGTGTGTATCACAATAAACTATGGAAAATTCTTCAAGAGATGGAAATACCAGATCCCTTGACCTTCCTCTTGACAAATCTGTATATAGGTCAGGAAGCAATGGTTAGAACTGGACATGGAACAGTAGACTGGTACCAAATAGTAAAATGAGACATCAAGTCTGTATATTCTCACCCTGCATATTTAACTTATATGCAGAGTACATCATGAGAAACTCTGGGCTGGATGAAGCACAAGCTGGAATCAAGATTGCTGGGAAAAATATCAATAATCTCAGATATGCAGATGACATACCCCTATGGCAGAAAGTGAAGAAGAACTAAAGGGCCTCTTGATGAAATTGAAATTGGAGAATGGAAAAGTTGGCTTAAAGCTCAACATTCAGAAAATGAAGATCATGGCTTCTGGTTCCATCACGTCAATGCAAATAGATGGAGAAACAGTGGAAACAGTGGCTGACTTTATGTGGGGGGGCTCCTAGATCACTGCAATTGGTGACTGCAGCCATGAAATTAAAAGACACTTACTCCTTGTAAGGAAAGTTATGACCAACCTAAACAGCATATTGAAAAGCAGGACAGTACTTTGCTGACAGTGTGGTCTGTCTGGTCAAGGCTATGGTTTTTCCAGTAGTCATGTATGTATGTAAGAGTTGAACTATAAAGAAAGCTGAGCGCTGAAGAATTTATGTTTTTGAACTGAGGTGTTAGAGAAGACTCTTGAGAGTCCCTTAGACTGCAAGGAGATCCAACCAGTCCATCCTAAAGGAAATCAGTCCTGAATGTTCATTGGAAGGACTGAGTTGAAACTCCAATACTTTTGGCACCTGATGCAAAAAGCTGATTCATTTGAAATGAGTCAGGTCTTTTCAAATGACTCTGATGCTGGGAAAATTGAAGGCTGGAGGAGAAGGGGACAACAGAGGATGAGATGGTTGCGTGGCATCACCGACTCAATGGACATGAGTCTGAGTAAACTCTGTGAGTTGCTGATGGACACGGAAGCCTGGCGTGCTGCAGTCCATGGGGTCGCAAAGAGTCGAACATGACTGAGTGACCAAACTGAATTTAATGTTGATAACTCCTAAGACATGTTCATATTGATTAAACCAATAGACTTAAACGAGGTTTTATTTACTAAAGATCACATGGACTTAACACTTGAGTCAGTTCTTACTATATTTTTGGGAATTTGTACAAGTGCTTAATTTTCTTTAAGTCAATTAGATACAATTCTTTCAGAAATTAACTTTGGCATGCCTTTCAGTTCAGTTCAGTTCAGTCGCTCAGTCGTGTCCGNACCCCACCCCCCACTATGCTGTGTGGCTTGAGGGATTTCAGTTCCCAAACCAGGGATTGAAACCAGGCCAGTGAAAGTGCTGTGTCCTAAGCACTGAACCACCAGGGAATTCCCAAGGAGGCTATCTTTAATTAGAGTTTAGGCAAGAGAGTCCTGTTACCAGTTTGTGTTCTAAAAGTCCTCTGTCCTCTTTGTTTGCTTGTTTTTTGTTTTGTTTTTTCCTTAGAAACTGGGGAAGGTTTTGGTTGGAGCTCACAGAGTGCACCAGATAGAACTCTTGCATCTCTAAGGTGTGCAGGTGCCTGCTAAGTCGCTTCAGTCATGTCTGACTCTGTGTGACCCTACGGACTGTGTCTGGCTTCCCTGGTAGCTCAGCTGGTAAAGAATGTGCCTGCAGTTCAAGAGGCCCCAGTTTGATTCCTGGGTCAGGAGGATCCCTTGGAGGAGCAATCTTCTATCAAAATGTGTGGGGTTTTTTTGTTTGTTTGCTTGTTAAGAATTGGGGTATAATTGCTTTACAATGCTATGTTACTTTCTGCCATATAACAAAGTGAGTCAGTCACGTGTATACATATATCGTCTCCCTCTTGGGCCTCCCTCCCACCCCCTCCTCCAATCCCATCCTTCTAAGTCATTACAATTTAAGGAAAAAAAAAAAAAGTGAAAAACACGCATTTGGATAGAAGTTTGCTGCTAGTCATGAGGAACAGACAGCTTAGTTAATGGTATCAGTGCTTTCCTAAGTATGGGAAGACCCAAGGATTCAGGTTCATTTAAAAAAAAAAAACTCTTGAAACTATCTATGCAAAGATCTGTTCTGCCAGTTTTCCTGGAGAACAGAATGCCTCATCCTGATTTTCATTCTAAATTCTTTGCAGGGTATGCTGTAGATCAGCAACTACAATGGCTGATGTCATGATTCTTATAGATCTGAATGGTGAACAACATCTTTTTCCTTTTTTTTTTTTAACAATTCCCTTCCTTTTCAGTTTCATTTTGACCAAAGTTTTGGAAGAATTTTGTGCTAAATATATTCCATGGCACTAGGAATGCTCATCCTCAGGTAAGGGGAGGATTTCACAGATAGGCCACTCAAAGTGCTATTACTGGACCAGGCCCTGTTAACCATAACCAAAAGCCTTCAAACTGCGTGGAACTTACTTAATATCTGTTATGATCTAGGAAATGGTTCCCTCTTGTTGCTTCTTCCCAGACCTAGAGTCACACAGTTACTGTCACTGATATTATATAACTAAGCTCAGTCACTCTGTCATGTCCAATTCTAGTCTATAGTCTATCATGACTATAACTCACCAGGCTCCTCTGTCCATGGGATTTTTCTCATAAGAACAGTGGAGTATGTTGCCATGCCCTCTTCCATGGGATCTTCCCAATCCAGGGTTTGAATTCACATTTCCTATGTCTCCTGCATTGCAGTTGGATTCTTTATGGCTGAGCCACAGGGGAAAGCCCATTATATAACTATATATTTCATTAATTGTTTCAACTTGCTTAATCATTAATTCTCTCTGAGGCTCAGTGACTTATTTGCCAATGCAGGAAACAATATTTATGTCCAATAGATAGAAAGGAAAATAATGTAGATTGTAACATTAATATGGTCAATAAGTAAATATTTAGGCTAAGAAACTTGTTGGGTGTGGCTCAGTATCTCCCCAGGTTGTCTGACCAGTCTGTGCTGCACCAATCACTGTCTTTAAGGGAAATTCTATACTGGCATTATACATACCATGTTCAACAAAGATGCCTGCATGCACAAGGTGAGAGAAGATCATCAAAACCCCTTATAGGATATAGAAAGGAATGGTATTATTTAAGAAATTTCATGACTGGCACCAGAATGAGAAAATTTTATCTTTACGGTTGAGCAGGTTTTTCTGCCATTAGAGAGGTCTGGTTAACTCATGATGCAGACGCACAAGGCACAGTATAGGAAATTCAGTTAAGTTCAGTCACTCAGTCGTGTGCAGCTCCTTTTGACCCCAGTGGACTGAAGCACACCAGGCCTTCTTGTCCATCATCAACTCCCGGGACTTACTCAGACTTATGTGCATCAAGTCAGTGATGCCATCCAACTATCTTATCCTCAGTCGTCCCCTTCTCCTCCCGCCTTCAATCCTTCCCACCATCAGGGTCTTTTTAAATGAGTCAGTTCTTCACATCAGGTGGCCAAAATATTGGAGCTTCAGCTTCAGCATCAGTCCTTCCAATGAATAGTCAGGACTGATTTCCTTGAGGATGGACTGATTGGATCACCTTGCAGTCCAAGGGACTCTCAAGAGTCTTCTCCAACACCACAGTTCAAAAGCACCAATTCTTCAGTGCTCAACTTTCTTTATAGTCCAACTCACATCCATACATGACTACTGGAAAAACCATAGCTTTGACTAGATGGACCTTTGTTGGCAAAGCAATGTCTTTGCTTTTTAATATGCTGTCTAGATTGGTCATAACTTTTCTTCCAAGGATCAAGTGTCTTTTAATTTCATGGCTGCAGTCACAATCTGCAGTGATTTTGGAGCCCCCCAAAATAAAACTTCTCACTGTTTCCATTGTTTCCCCATCTATTGGCCAAAAGTGATGGGACTGGATGCCATGATCTCAGTTTTCTGAATGCTCAGTTTTAAAAAGCCAACTTTTTCACTCTCCTCTTTCATTTTCATCAAGAGGTTCTTTAGTTCTTCTTTGCTTTCTGCCATAAGGGTGGTATCATCTGCATATCTGAGTTTATTGATATTTCTCCTGGCAATCTTGATTCCAGCTTGTGCTTCACGCAGCCTGGCATTTCTCATCATGTACTCTGAATATAAGTTAAATAAACAGGGTGACAGTATACAGCCCTGATGTACTCCTTTCCTGATTTGGAACCAGTCTGCTGTTCCTTGTGCAGTTGTAACTGTTGCTTCTTGACCTGCACACAGATTTCTCAGGAGGTGGGTCAGGTGGTCTGGTATTCCCATCTTTTTAAGAATTTTCCACTGTTTGTTGTGATCCACACAGTCAAAGGCTTTGGCATAGTCAATAAAGCAAAAGTAGGTATTTTTTCTGGAATTCTCTTGGTTTTTCTATGATCCAACAGATGTTGGCAATTTGATCTCTGGTTCCTCTGCCTTTCCTAAATCCAGCTTGAACACCTGGAAGCTCATGGTTCACGTACTGTTGAAGCCTGGCTTGGAGGATTTTGAGCATTACTTTGTTAGCGTGTGAGATGGGTACAAGAGAATGGCAAAGTGTAGGAAAAAATTTCTACGTTTAAACTTCTCTTGTCTTGCCTGAAAATGTGAATATTTATTTCATCAGTGTGTATATTAGTTGCTCAGTCATGTACAACTCTTTACAACCCCATGGACTGTAGCCCACCAGGCTCCTCTGTCCATGGAATTCTTCAAACAAGAATATTGAAGTAGGTTGCCATTTTCAAACCACTGCAGATGGTGATTGCAGCCATGAAATTAAAAGACGCTTACTCCTTGGAAGAAAAGTTATGACCAACCTAGATAGCATATACAAAAGCAGAGACATTACTTTGCTGACTAAGATCTGTCTAGTCAAGGCTATGGTTTTTCCTGTGGTCATGTATAGATGTGAGAGTTGGACTGTGAAGAAGGCTGAGCACCGAAGAATTGATGCTTTTGAACTGTGGTGTTGGAGAAGACTCTTGAGGGTCCCTTGGACTGCAAGGAGATCCAACCAGGCCATTCTGAAGGTGATCAGCCCTGGGATTTCTTTGGAAGGAATGATGCTAAAGCTGAAACTCCAGTACTTTGGCCACCTCATGCGAAGAGTTGACGCATTGGAAAAGACTCTGATGCTGGGAGGGATTGGGGGCAGGAGGAGAAGGAGACGATCGAGGATGAGATGGCTGGATGGCATCACTGACTTGATGGACATGAGTCTGAGTGATCTCCGGGAGTTGGTGATGGACAGGGAGGCCTGGCGTGCTGAGATTCATGGGGTCGCAAAGAGTCAGACACGACTGAGCGACTGAACTGAACTGAACTTCCTAGCTCTGTGACCTGATGGAGGGTTTATTGCTGCCCCAAACCTCCCTGTGCTCACTCAAAGTGGAGAAAATAACAGAATCATAGTATTGCAGAAGCAGTTATAATTGCTAAATATTAGCTGGTAGTATTTTCTTAAATATTATTATATTCAATGAGCTTAAATCTAAAAGGAGACAAGTATGGATGTAGACAAGAACAAGATTCAGTAAAATATGTTATCATAAGCACTGCCATCAGAGAAAAAAAGAGTCTCTAAAACAAATGCACTTATTTGGGGTCTTAGAAAAGCAATTTGGGGAACACAGATTTCAGCAGTAAACAAAACAGGGTCCAGTTCTGGAGTCAAAGATTTTCTTTTCTTTTTTCTAAAGGAAAAATAGAGTACAATAGGTTTCACAAGTTGTTTGCCAAAAGCTACAACTGGAGGCTATTATTTTTTCTTTTACAATTTATTCCCTTGCGAAGACATTTCCCTCATTATTAAGATAACCACATTTTTGTACAGTTCTCAGAAATATCTTTCTCAGCAATAGTTCTTAGAAGGCTCTTCCCCAGCAAGTAACATGTTATTTTGCCAGTTATCAGGGTTAGTACAGATCCATATCTTAACATACAGAGTCCTGATATACAAAATAGAGTTACTATTGACAAGTACTTCCATAGCACTATAGGAGTGCAGGTGTGGGAGAGGAAGATATTAACTGGATAAGATGATGAGAAGAAAATGTTGTGTTATATATTAATAAAGTGAAAGTGAAAGTGAAGTCGCTCAGTTGTGTCCGACTCTTTGTGACCCCATGGACTGTAGCCTACCAGGCTCCTCTGTCCATGGGATTTTCCAGGCAACAGTACTGGAGTGGATTGCCATTTCCTTCTCCAGTGGATCTTCCCAACCCAGGGATCGAACCGAGGTCTCCCGCATCGTAGACAGATGCTTGACCGTCTGAGCCACCAGGTAACTCAAACTGGCAGTCTTAAAAAAAAAAAAAATCTGAAGTCTTCCCTGCTGCTGCTGCTGCTGCTAAGTCGCTTCAGTCGTGTCCGACTCTGTGCGACCCCGTGGACGGCCGCCCACCAGGCTCCCCCGTCTCTGGGATTCTCCAGGCAAGAACACTGGAGTGGGTTGCCATTTCCTTCTCCAGTGCATGAAAGTGAAAAGTGAGAGTGAAGCCGCTCAGTCGTGTCTGACTCTCAGCGACCCCATGGACTGCAGCCCACCAGGATTTTCCAGGCAAGAGTACTGGAGTGGGGTGCCATTGCCTTCTCCACTTCCCTGCTGGTCCAATGTTTAAGAATCTGACTTGCAATGCTGGGGACACTGGTTCAATCCTTAGTCTGGGAAGTTACCACATGCTGCAAAGCAACTAAGCCCATGCACCACAACTATTGAAGCCCTTGCATTCTAGAGCCTGTGCTCTGTGACAAAAGAAGCCAACACAATGAGAAGCCAGCACACTGAAATTAGAGAGTAGCCCCCACTTGCTGCAACTAGAAAAAGCACCTGCACAGCAATGGAGACCCAGTACAGTAAAAAAATAAATAAACATTTCAAAAAGGTGAAGAAAAACTTTCCAGAAGCGGGAAATAACTCAAGCTGAATTTCAGATGCGGAGAGGAATAGACGGTTACAAGGGCAAACTTGAGGTCTAAAGGAATTCTGGCACTAAGTCTGTAGACTGGATGTTAGACACAAGTAAAGGTAGATTTGATATGCATTTTAAAAGCATCTGAATTCCATATATATGCGTTAGTATACTGTTTTGGTGTTTTTCTCTCTGGTTTACTTCACTCTGTATAATAGGCTCCAGTTTCATTCACCTCATTAGAACTGCTTTTGGACTCTGTGGGAGAGGGAGAGGGTGGGATGATTTGGGAGAATGGCATTGAAACATGTATAATATCCTATATGAAATGAATCACCATTCTAGGTTCGATGCATGATACTGAATGCTTGGGGCTGGTGCACCGGGACGACTCAGAGGGATGGTACGGGGAGGGAGGAGGGAGGGAGGTTCAGGATGGGGAACACATGTATACCTGTGGCGGATTCATGTTGATGTATGGCAAAACTAATACAGTATTGTAAAGTAATTAACCTCCAATTAAAATAAATAAATTTATATTAAAAAAATAAAAATAAATAAAAGCACCTGAGTTTGAACTTGAGATTAGAAAGTTTTGTGAATACAATAGTAAATCAAAGATTGTGGAATGACATTTTCATATATATATATTTTAGGAAACTAACTTGATTGAGAAATTGTAGGATATATTTTTATAATTGAAATGGACTTGAGTCATGAAAACACTTGAGAAGAAATTTAATTTAAAAAGACCAGGAAAAGATCCTGGGAGCTTAAACTTGGGCAGTAAATTGAGAATTTGTGGGAGAAGGACTCCTCTAAGCCTTTTTCCCCTATAACCATTGAAACTAACTCCTACAAAACCCCATTCATGGAGAGATGTGAAATGACTTAAGCATGTTAGTAAAACACCAGCAGTAAAACTTTAGATAAACGCAACATTATGACATATTAGCTTAGAATTTCAATGTGTATAAGCTCACATTCATATTTTACGTGTTATAACTGAAATCTGAGACATTGCTTTCATTTTATATGTTGCATGCTGTAGCTCCTCAGTTCTTTGTTTCCCTGCCATTAAGTAAATGACTTTGTCAAATACAAATTTCTTTAAGGTCATTTAAATACATACTTTTCTTAATTTGAATGTAGAATAAAACTGTTGAGTATTCTCACAGTTCTACAAAGGTCACTTAGTCTCTATATATTTATTGAAATCTGAAAAATTCTAAGCCAAATAAGCCCCCTCAAAATAGTATCACAAAGGATATTCCATTATGATGGACTCTGGAAGTTAATTACAATCAAAATAAAAGATTGAAACAGGTTTAAAAAGAAAACCTCATAAACACACTAGTAAGCTTGCTTTGCTTTTTACTTAACGTCCCACTATCCATATTTTATATATCACAAATATAATTTTATACACTACATTTAAAAAAATTGAAAGCATTTGATCTCATGTTCTAGGCCTGTGTTTTCCAACACAGTAACCACTGGCCTTATGTGGCTAATGGGCACTTAAAAATGTGTCTAGTCAAAAATTGCAATGGCCTATAAGTATAAATATAAGGGCTGTAAAGACTTAGAATGAAAATAAAGTAATAGATTGCTTCAATAAGTTTGTATCAATTGCACGTAGAAATGATAATGTCAGTATGAGTGTATTATTATAAGTGATATACGTACATGTATGTGACAAATATATTGATAATATTTTACAATAATATGTCATTAATATCAATGTTCTTAATCTCAGCATTGATTATAACTTTGGGATTAAGTAAATACATAATTAAGATTAATTTCATTTTTTAAATGATGCTTAGTAGCTATACTTTAAGTGAAAATTTTAAATTACAGAATAGCTCATATATTTCTATCAGCTAGTAGTGCTCTAGGGTATTCTAATCACCATAGAAAGAGGGAATAAAGGAGGGTAAAGAGAGCCATAATTATTACTTTGTAAAAGAGAATATCCCAAACACTCTTGTCATGGCCCCCAGGACTTCCTTATTCCTCAGACTGTAGATAATGGGATTGAGCATGGGGGTGAGGATGGTGTAAAAGACTGCCAAAATTTTATCTTCTGCTGGTGAGCGGAGATTCCTGGGCCGAAGATAAGTATAGACAAAAGGTGCATAGTAAAATGTCACTACAGTTAAATGTGCTGAACAGGTGGTGAAGGCCTTTTTTCTTCCATCTTTTGAACGCATATGGTAGACAGCAAAAAGAACTCGGCCATAGGAAACAGTGATGCCAAGGAAAGGAAGGAGGAGAAAGAGGCTTGTGCTCACAAAAAACATGTACTCATAGACCCAGGTGTCCATACAGGCCAGAGGCAACATAGCTGGGACATCACAGAAGAAGTGATCAATGGCCCTGGACTGGCAGTAAGGAATATGGAGGGCATAGACTGTGTGTGCCAGGGAGTTGAGAGACCCCGAGATCCAAGATCCCATAATCATCTTCACACACACCCTTTTGCTCATGCGGATACAATAGTGCAGGGGGTGGCAGATAGCCACATAACGATCGTAGGCCATTGAGGCCAGGAGCAAGCCTTCAGAACATGCCATGGTCAGGAAGAAAAAAGATTGCACTCCACATCCCAGGTAGGAGATGCCTTTCTGGCCGGAGAGAAGGTTGAACACCATCTTGGGGACAGTAGTGGAGAGGTACATTAGATCCATGAGGGAGAGCTGGCTGAGGAGAAAGTACATGGGTATGTGGAGCCGGGGATCCAAACATATGAGGTAAATCATGGCTGAGTTACCCACAGAGGCTAGAAAGAATATGAGGATGATAAGAAGTAGGAGAAGCCGACCAGTTTGATTTGGGAGGAACAACTCCAACAAAATGAAATCATTGGAAGTTTGATTCCATTTCTCCATGTGAAAATATATTGCTTTAACTCTCTTGAAAGACTAACAAAGACAAAAAAGAAAAAGAGCATAAAACATGAAATGAAACAAAAGAGGAGCATAAAAAGGAACATTTATTAATGTTTCCTTAGAATGAATTGTTTTTCCTTCAATATTGAAACTTTTGTTGAATCAATTTCAGTATCTGAATTAAATGCTTCACTTCCATTTTTCTCTGGTAAGCATCTTATCAAGTGATCTTTAAGTTTAAAATCTAGTATAATAGCCAGCAAAGATAAGCAAGGTAACTAAAGCATTCATTTCTGTATAACTCCCAGCCAGGCTCATCGCTCACAAGTAACAAGTCACACACATCTCTGCTTTCCCAGTGTCTGTTGGGTTGCTACAACATATTCACCAAAGGAATTGACTTACGTGACTCGCGGACCTTCTATATGCTTAAACTCTAGGTCTTCTATTAGCCCTGTTTTTGAGCCTCTGGGGCTACTTCAAACTTCTAGTTGTTTAAATATTTCAAGTTTCCTAATTGGTAAATGTGTTGCTCTGTGTACCATGCCTTATTCAACACAACAGTGTAATCATTGCTCTTTTGAAAAAGATTTGGCTTAATTTCGTATAGACCAAAGCATACTGAAACTGGAGAAGATAGTTACTATTTTTCTTTACTTAATTTGCCACACAGTAGATGGCAGTAGAGTCCTAGCAATTGAAAAGCTCACTTGGAAGAAAGTTAAAGTGAAGTTGCTCGGTGGTGTCTGACTCTCTCCCATGGACTGCAGCCTACCAGGCTCCTCCCTCCATGGGATTTTCCAGGCAAGAGTCCTGGAGTGTGCCGCCATCGCCTTCTTCAAGGGATCTTCCCCACCCAGGATCAAACCTGGATCTCCCGCATTGTAGGCAGATGCTTTTACCATGCCACCAGGGAACTCTCACTTGAAAGAGGGTATGAGCAAAAAAACAGCTCTTGATTTGTAGCTTACTGTCTTTAGACTTAAGTGTTTAAATCAAGAAAAGTAATATATTACTTAGAATTTTAAAAATCAAGAAGAGGTAAAAATGAATAAACTTTCCTTTCTAGAAACTTTGCCAACTTTTATGTCTACAGTTTTCTTTGGGAATTTTTATGTGTAACTCAAGTCAAACACAACTTAGAGACTGAAGAACAACAATATTTTATGAGCTTCCCCAGTGACTCAAGTGAAAGTGAAGTCATTCAGTCGTGTCCGACTTTGCGACCCCATGGACTGTAGCCTATCAGGCTTCTCCGTCCATGGGATTTTCCAGGCAAGAGTGCTGGAGTGGATTGCCATTTCCAAGGGGTACATAATCTTGTAACACAGGAGACACAATGTCGATCCCTGCTTTGGGAAGATCCCCCGAAGGAGGAAATGGTAACCCACTCCAGTATTCTTACCTGGAAAATCCCATGGAGAGAGAAGCTTGATGGGCTACAGTCCATAGGGTCACAAAGAGTCAGACATAACTGAGCACGCACGCTCGGCCTGGCCTGCAGCTGCACCAGAGAATTTCCTTCCTTTTCTTTGGTCACACAGCTCCTGGAGCTCAGCTTAGATTTAGGACCTACCTCTGCTTGTATGGCCTCCCTAGTGGCTCCAGGATAAAGCATCTGCCTGCAATGCAGGAGACCCAGGTTCAATCCCTGGGTTGGGAAGATCCCCTGGAGAAGGAAATGGCAACCCACTCCAGTATTCTTGCCTGAGAATCCCATGGACAGAGGAGCCTGGCGGGCTACAGTCTACCAGGTCGCAAAGAGTCGGACAAGACTGAGCGACTTCACTTTCACTTTCACATTCTACTTGTACGGACTTCCCTGGTGGCTCAGATGGTAAAGTGTCTTGCTTACAATGAGGGAGACCTGCGTTCGATCCCTGGGTTAGGAAAATCTTCTGCAGAGGGAAATGGCAACCCACTCCAGTATTCTTGCCTGGAAAATCCCATGGACGGAAGAGCCTGGCAGGCTACAGTCCATGGGGTTGCAGAGAGTCAGACACCACTGAGTGACTTTCTTTCACTTTCACTTTCATGTTAATTATGGCCATTTGTACATTTTCAGTTTCTCAAACACATATAAACTGTGAATGTATTATACTTCTTTTATTTTAAATATATGTTTTATACTTCATTTACTCAGCTTAAGTGACAGATAGACTGTATGCTTTCTTTTGTGTCCTTCTATCTGAAGAAGACTCTTAATACCATGTTATATTAAATATTTAGATAATGTTGATTGGGCTATTACTCTTTTAAACAGTAAGGAACAAGAATTAATGGTTTGTTGCAATTATTCCTGTTTTATAACTTAAAATCAACTGTTAGTTCATGTAACTTTGGTCAGCATGAATAATATTGTGAGAAAAAAAAAAACTTACCATAGAGAAATGGGAAAAAAATATGTATATCTGTTTAGTTGGCAAATGCTAGCAGTAAAAAATGCATAATGGCACAAAAGAGGTACACAATATCATTGTTGCTAGAGGAGATCCTTATTGTCAAAAAGCTCCTTATTGCCAAATTCAGAATTAAATTGAAGAAAGTAGGGAAAACCACTAGACCATTCAGGTATGATCTAAATCAAATCCCTTATGATTAGACAGTGGAAATGAGAAATAGATTCAAAGGATTTGATCTGATAGAGATCCTGAAGAACTATGGATGGAGGTTCATGACATTGTGCAGGAGGCAATGATCAAGACCATCCTCAAGAAAAAGAAATGCAAGAAGGCAAAATGGTTGTCTGAAGAGACCTTACAAATAGCTATGAAAGGAAGAAAACCAAAAGGCAAAGGAGAAGAGGAAAGATATACCCATTTGAATGCAGAGTTCCAAAGAATAGCAGGGAGAGATAAGAAAGCCATCCCCAGTGATCAGTGTAAAGAAATAGAGGAAAACAATAGAAAGGAAAAGACTAGATATTTCTTCAAAAAAATTAGAGATACCAAAGGAACATTTCATGTAAAAATGGGCTCAGTAAAGGACAGAAAAGTATGGACCTAACAGAAGCAGAAGATATTAAGAAGAGGTGGCAAGAATACACAGAACAGTACAAAAAAGATCTTCATGACCCAGAGAAACATGACAGTGGGATCACTCACCTAGAGCCAGACATCCTAGAATGTGAAGTCAAGTGGGCCTTAGGAAGCATCACAACGAACAGAGTGGGTGTGATGGAATTCCAGTTGAGCTATTTCAAATGCTAAAAGATGATGCTGTGAAAGTGTTGCACTCCGTATGCCAGCAAATTTTGAAAACTCAGCAGTGGCCACAGGACTGGAAAAGGTCTATTTTCATTCCAAACCCAAAGAAGGGGAATGCCTAAGAATGTTCAAACTACCACATAATTGCACTCATCTCACACACTATCAAAATAATGCTCAAAATTCTCCAAGCCAGGCTTCAACAGTAGGTGAACCATGAAATGCCATAAGCTCAAGTTGGATTTCGAAAAGGCAGAAAAACCAGAACTCAAATTGCCAATATCTGTTGGATCATCATAAAAGCAAGAGAATTCCAGAAAAATCTCTACTTCTGCTTTATAGATTACGCCAAATCCTTTGACTGTGTAGACCACAACAAACTGTGGAAAATTCCTCAGGAGATGGGAATACAAGATCACCTTACCTGCTTCCTGAGAAATCTGTATTCAGGGCAAGAAGCAACAGTTAAAACTGGACATGGAACAATGGACTGGTTACAAATTGGTAAAGGAGTGTGTCTTGTCACCCTGCTTATTTAACTTTTATGCAGAGTACATCATGCAAAATGCCGGGTTGGATGAAGCATAAGCTGAAATCAAGATTACCGGAAGAAATATCTGTAACCTCAGGTATGCAGATGACACCACCCTTCTGGCAGAAAGTGAAGAAGAACTAAAGAGCCTCTTGATGAAAGTGAAAGAGGAAAGTGAAAAAGCTGACCTAAAACTCAACATTCAAAAACTAAAATCATGGCATCCGGTCCCATCACTTCAAGGCAAACGGATGGGGAAACAATGGAAACAGTGACAGACTTTATTATTTTGGTTTCCAAAATCACTGCAGGTGGTGAGTACAGGCTTGAAATTAAAAGAAGCTTGCTCCTTGGAAGAAAAGCTATGACCAACCTCAACAGCATATTAAAGAGCAGAGACATCACTTTGCAGACAAAAGTCCATCTAGTTAGAGCTATGGTTTTTCCAGTAGTCAGGTATGGATGTGAGAGTTGGACTATAAAGGAAAGCTGAGCTCCGAAGAATTGATGCTTTTGAACAGTATTGTTAGAGAAGACTTGAGAGTCCTTTGACCTGCAAGGACATCACATCAGTCAATTCTCAAGGAAATTGGTCCTGAATATTCATTTGAAGGACTGATGCTGAAGCTGAAATGCCAATATTTTGGTTAACTGATATGAAAAATTGGCTCATTGAAAAGGACCCTGATGCCGGGAAAGATTGAAGGTAGGAAGAGAAGGGGATGGCAGAGGGTGAGATGGTTGGTTGACATCACCAACATGATGGACATGAGTTTGATGAAGCTCCAGGAGTTGATGATGGACAGGGAGGCCTGGCGTGCTACAGTCCACGGGGTCAAAAAGAGTAAGACACGACTGAGCAACTGAACTGAGCTGAAGTGAGAGGCAACCCTAGATATCTTCTGCTTTTTTAAAATTTCTAGAAATAAAAAATAATAACCTAACAGCTAAGAACAAAGGATAGTTGCCATCATTAAAGTACACTCATTCCTTCAAACAGTATTCACTTACTTTTTATTTTACAACAGTGCTTCTAGGCACTGAGCTGTTTTGTTAATTAAAACACAATTCTACAACCAAAAGTTTAATTTTAGTAAGTGAAAAAACAGTAAAGCAACAAACTCAATGTTGTTATCTGTTGTTATATAATGGTTAGCACTAAAAATAAAAATATCTAGGGTAAAGAAATAAAGATATATATGACAGAACTGAAAAAATAAACAAACCCAGCAGTAGGCAATATTAAAGAAAGTTTGGTTAAAGAATTTTCAATTCAGAGTGAACAACAGGTAAAATGGAATATCTATTTTGTTTCTCAGAACAATATCAATGAGATCAGGATTTTTGATGTGTAGAACATTAGGGCATTTGTGTAGAAACTACTATACTATGATAGGAGCTTGAATTTTGTTCTGAGTGAGACAAAGAAGCCAGTGAGAATGGCAGGATTAGGTATGTTTCTAAAATTCATACAAGATGCTCTGGGTGAGTAAACAGTGCAAGGAGGAGTGCATGTGTGAATAGAATACTAGTTAAGAAGAAGTCAAAACAGCCCCAGAAAGTAACCTGCTTCATTTAGGTAATGGCATCAAAATTATTCCAGGATTTGGAGTCAGTGCACATTTAATATTAATATTTGATCTTGAATTCAATAATAAGCTCACATCCCCAGGTATAAACCTAGTATAAATCATAGCTGTGATTACAGAATGCCTAGCATTTATTTTTCTAACTTATTTTGACTTTTACCAAGATGCTGATACAAGAAAAGTTTCGCGTATTTTATCATTTGTTTATATTTGGCCCTATCATCTGACTTTTGAGTTTGTCATTTTATGCTGGAGATTGTCCTGATTTTAAAACAGAAGCCCTACAAGTCCGACATGACTGAGTGACTGAACTGAAGCCCTGGGAAAATCAGGATAGTTGTTTACCGATTTAGGGATTGGGTATTACCTGATAAATCATCCTTTCTCTGCACCCTTACATAGTGACTATTGCATAGTGGCTTTCAACATTTTATCTGTCTGATGAAATGAATGGAAGCATTGCCTGAAAAGTAAATTAGTGTGATACTCATAAAAGGTAGCCAGTTCAGTTCAAAAATCAGTCTTTAGTATATGTGGCTTGGAAATTAAGAGAACAAAGTCTCATAGGGCACTTTCCTTA
This sequence comes from Cephalophus harveyi, assembly GCA_006410635.1. Classification (NCBI taxonomy): domain Eukaryota; kingdom Metazoa; phylum Chordata; class Mammalia; order Artiodactyla; family Bovidae; genus Cephalophus; species Cephalophus harveyi. The sequence continues at coordinate 28,483 of SJYT01051975.1, read as the reverse complement.
TTTCTTTATTTAATCCAGGTCTAAATTCAGGGGAGGAAAAGTACCAACCAGTCCTCCTAGGAGGTGTGTTTCCAATAACAAGTGCTATACAAAGAGCGCGAACTCTGTTATTTTGTAGAAAGGCACATAAGTATGTTGATTCTATGCTGTATGAATTAGAGCTCAGAGTATCATAAAGATATTTTGATGATAGCTACAACACCTATTTTTCTTTCTAAACTAAAAACTGTCATTTTGCTAGACAATAGAAACCAACAGTTAATTTCAATATCCTAAAAATCTGGAACTTGAAGCTTTTAGGACATGGATCACAGAAGCTGGAACTCAGGGTCTCTTTTTGTTGATACCCAATAGATATCTTTATTGGGTATGGACTTTATTTAATGCACCAAAGTTACGTGAAACAATCCTTTGGTTATATTATAACTTGGAGAATATTGTTCCTGAGACTACAATGGGGCCTACAATGAATGCTTCTCTTGGTCATTTTAAGAATCATATTTCTGACATTCATAGAGTTGAAAGGAAAAAAGAATTTCAACTTACAGAATCTGCTATATGTAAATGTGTCAGTGTCGGGGTCCTGAATTTATTTTTGCAAAAGTTACATATCAGGGACTCTTAAAAAAAAGTCTTGTAAACAGTCAGCCCAAGACTAGTAAAGAAATTGTCTGAGCCTCAGCTAACTTAATTCCCACAACTTGATAGGACAGCTCTGAAGATGGACCTAAACAGACACTGTGTTCAGCAAGCACAGAGGTCCTCAGTCAGTGTCGTTCTTCTTTGTCCATTTTTTGAGAGAGAATGTAGCCTTATAATGGCACAATTTCTTGCTATCAGTACATTGAATTATTTAAAATGTTTAAGTACCAAATTTTACTGACATTGCTTCTTGGGCTAGGCTACAAGATCATGTCATTGGTTAAAAGTGTCTACATCAAATCAAGACTCTCTGTCTGATGTAAGAATCTCTGCTTTATTTGCTAAAATTCATGAGAAAGAAATTTCTGAGAGCACATTGTGATATATATTCCTCATTGCTCCTACTGTATAGTAGGAGCATTTTCTTTAGCATAAAACTATGGCCATTTTTGGCCAGTAGTCTTGCCTGCCTGGAGAATCNGAAAGAAATTTCTGAGTGCGCATTGTGATATATATTCCTCATTGCTTCTACTGTATAGTAGGAGCATTTTCTTTAGCATAAAACTATGGCCATTTTTGGCCAGTAGTCTTGCCTGCCTGAAGAATCCCATAGACAGAGGAGCCTGGTAGGCTGCAATCCATGGGGTCATGAAGAGTCAGACACGATGGAGAGACTTCACTTTCACTTTTCACTTTCATGACTTGGAAAAGGAAATGGCAACCCACTTCAGTGTTCTTCCCTGGAGAATCCCAGGGACGGGGAGCCTGGTGGGCTGCCGTCTATGGGGTCGCACAGAGTCCAATACGACTGAAGCGACTTAGCAACAGCAGCAGCAACATGGCCATTTTTAGTTTCCTTTTGTCCAAGACTCACTGGAATTAGAAAACAACTTAACTCTGTCTAGTGAAATATTTTTCCATTTGCATAGGTATTGGTTAGTTAAAGCAACTTTCTTTCCTATTACCTGTTTCAGTGAATGCAGACTAACACATTTTATACTTAGTTCCCTCAGGTCCTACTGTTGGAAGACAGAAAGGTAAGTTGTAACACTTTATATGCAGTTTGTTACATCATCAGCTTTTTAGACATTTCTCTCTCTCCTGTAATTGATCCCCAATGTCCAAGTCCATTGTGGCCAAAATCTTGGAAATTTAGTTGACTTTGCTTATTTGAAGATGAACTCAGTTCTGCACCTAGAGAAAAAGAGTCAACTCAATTGATGCTGCATTCCCAGAATCCCAAAGAAGGATGAACTTCATTATTCCAAAACATGATTTAATACCTGTGAGATGTCACATCGTGTATGTTAAAATTTTGTAAGTTAGAAATCTATAGACTTAAGAGTTGCCGATAGTACTCATTGGTACTTGGCTGAATAGTAGAAACAGTATCAGAGACAGTTTCCAGCCTGTTTGAGCAAACTCTGGGAGATAGTGGAGAACAGGGAAGCCTGGTGTGCTGCAGTTATGCAGTTGCAGAGTCAGACACAACTTAGTGACTGAACACCACCACCAACAGAGGAAATTATTGGTGATTGTGACTAAATTTTGCTATGTCAAAATACTTTCTCACTTTTATTGAGGAGTAGATAAGTGATACATGAAAATATTAATCCAGTCAGCTGTTCTACTGAAGTGAAAAGTTAGAGGTAGTACAATACAATAAGAATTTAGACACAGAGAAAAATCTAACCTGCCAGGCCCACCACTGGTTAAGCAGTTGGCTGGGAAAAATTACTTAAGGTTCTAGTTTATGCTAAGCTTCTAAAGTTGTTCTAACAAATATTCTAAGAACAAAATGGAATAATATATGTCAGATGTTTATACAGTACGTTTCACAGAGAAAAGCCTCAATACATTTTAGGATTTATTATCCCATTCAATTAACAAACTTATAATCAAGAAAAGTATTAAAATGGGGTCACTTATCCTGGGAAAAGATCATGGAATATTGTTTAGCAAGATTTTACTTAATAAATAACAATGTTGTACCATATATATGGCACATTATATGTATTATATGCACATTAAATTCATTATATGTATTTATATAGTGAAAATAAAATAAAATATAAAACAATGAATTAATTTCATTGCCTTGCCTTTGATTAATAACTTACCCCCTTTGATTAGGGGATAAGTTATTAGCATGTGCATAATTTTTCTTATAGTAATTATATTAATGTCTATGTCTCCCTACCATATGGCATCCTCTTTGCATTTACTCTAACCTGGGTAAATCTCATCCTCAGCATGTTATCAAGACCAAGGACCCACTGAGCAGCAAAACAAGACTGTTTTGTATAAAACAGTATAAAATTCAGAACTATGTGACAAATCTCACTTTAAAATTATTTAAAAAAATAAATAAATCTTGAGTTAGCTTCTTGGCAAAGTCACAATATGACCATAATCTCTGCAGACTTTCTCTAAACTAGTAATATATGCATCCTTTTCTGTGCAAAACTCCAACACACTTTAATAATCTGTGGACTCAGATGGAAAAGAAAAAAAATGTATTAAAACATTATCAATCACAATTCCAATTCTATGACAACTGAATGTACAAGTGTCCTGAACTTTGGACCCATAACTCCCTATTATTTCCTGTCACTATTTTTCAGTTGATAAGTCTTGTCTGACTCTTTGCAGTCCTGTCGACATGCTAAGGCTCTCCTGTCCTCCTCTGCATCCTGGAGTTTGCTCAAATTCATGTTCATTGAGTCAGTTATGCTTTCTAACAATCTCGTCCTCTGTCATGCCTTTCTTTTGCCTTCAATCTTTCCCAGCATCAAGGTATTTTCCAATAAGTCAGCTCTAACATTATGTAGCCCAAGTATTGGAGCTTTAGCATCAGCAACAATCCTTCCAATGAATATTCAGGATTGATTTCATTTTGGATGGATGAGTTTGATCTCCCTGCAGTCCAAGGCACTCTCAAGAGTCCTTCAGCACCACAATTCTTTTTTTTTTTTTTAATTTTATTTTTACTTTATTTTACTTTACAATACCGTATTGGTTTTGCCATATATTGACATGAATCCACCACGGGTGTATACGAGCTCCCAATCCTGAATCCCCCTCTCATCTCCCACCCCATATCATCTCTCTGGATCATCCCCGTGTACCAGCCCCAAGCATCCTGTATCCTGTATCGAACATAGGCTGGTGCTTTGTTCTTACATGATAGTATACACATTTCAATGCCATTCTCCCAAATCATCCCACCCTCTCCCTCTCCCACAGAGTCCAAAAGTCCATTCTATACATCTGTGTCTCTTTTGCTGTCTCACATACAGGGTCATTATTGCCATCTTTCTAAATTCCATATATATGTGTCAGTATACTGTATTGGTGTTTTTCTTTCTGGCTTACTTCACTCTGTATAATAGGTTCCAGTTTCATCCATCTCATTAGAACTGATTCAAATGAATTCTTTTTAATAGCTGAATAATACTCCATTGTGTATATGTACCACAGCTTTCTTATCCATTCATCTGCTGATGGACAGCTAGGTTGTTTCCATGTCCTGGCTATTATCAACAGTGCTGCAGTGAACATTGGGGTACATGTATCTCTTTCAATTCTGTTTTCCTCGGTGTGTATGCCCAGCAGTGGGATTGCTGGGTCATAAGGCAGTTCTATTTGCAGTTTTTTAAGGAATCTCCACACTGTTCTCTATAGTGGCTGTACTAGTTTGCATTCCCACCAACAGTGTAAGAGTGTTTCCTTTTCTCCTGTCTCTTATACACATCTAGATGTGTATAAGAGACAGTCCCNCAGTGGGATTGCTGGGTCATAAGGCAGTTCTATTTGCAGTTTTTTAAGGAATCTCCACACTGTTCTCCATAGTGGCTGTACTAGTTTGCATTCCCACCAACAGTGTAAGAGTGTTCCCTTTTCTCCACACCCTCTCCAGCATTTATTGCTTGAAGACTTTTGGATTGCAGCCATTCTGACTGGTGTGAAATGGTACCTCATTGTGGTCTTGATTGGCATTTCCCTGATAATGAGTGATGTTGAGCATCTTTCAAAAGCATCAGTTCTTCAGTGCTCAGCCTTCTTTATGGTCCAACTCTCACACTCATACCTGACTACTGAAGAAGTCATACCTTTAATGCATGGACCTTTGTCACCAAAGTGATGTCTCTGCTTTCTAATACGCTGTCTATGTTTGTTATAGTTTCAATTCCAAGGAACAAGTGTCTTTTAATTTCATGGCTGCAGTCAAGTACTGCAGTGATTTTGGAGTCCAAGAAAATAAAATCTGCCACTGTTTCTACTTTTTCCAATTTTATCTGCCATGAAGTTATGAGACTGGATGGCATTATCATAGTTTTTTGTTGTTGTTGTTGTTGAATTTTAAGCCAGCATTTTTTTTTTTACTCTCCTCTTCCACACTTATCAAGAGACTCTTTGGTTCCTCTTCACTTTCTGCCATTAAAGTGGTCTCAGTTGCATATCTGATGATGCCACTCTTACTGAGATATCTCCCAGCAATCTTGATTCCAACTTGTGATTCACCCAGCATGGCATTTCACATGACATATTCTGCATATAACTTAAATAAGGGTGACAATGGACAGACTTGTCATACTCCTTTCCTAGTTTGGAACCAATCCACAGTTCCATGTCTGATTCTAACTGTAGGTTCTTGACCCACCTACATGTTTCTCAGAAAACAGGTAAGATAGTCAGGTACTCCAATCTCTTTAATAATTTTCCACAGTTTGTTGTGATCCACACTGTCAAAGGCTTTGGCATAGTCAGTGAAGCAGAATTAGATATTTTTCTGGAGTTCCCTTGCTTTCCCCATGATACAATGAATGTTGGCAATTCAACCTCTTGTTCCTCTGCCTTTTCTAAATCCAGCTTGTACATCTGAAAGTTACTGGTTTAAGCCTAGCTTGAAGGATTTTGAGCATAACCTTTCCATCATGTGAATGAGGGCAATATTAAAGAAATAGTTTGAACATTCATTGGCATTGCCCTTCTTTGGGATTGGAATGAAAGCTGATCTTCTCCAGTTCTGTGCCACTGATTAATTTTCCACATTTGCTGGCATTTTGAGTGCAGCACTTTCACAGCATCATGTTTTAGAATTTGAAATATCACAGCTGGAATTTCACTGCCTCCACTAGCTTTGTTCATAGTAATGCGTCCTAATGACTATGTGTTCCAAAGAAAGGCAACACCAAAGAATGCTCAAAGTACCACACAACTGCACTCATCTCACAAGCTAGTAAAGTAATGCTCAAAATTCTCCAAGCCAGTCTTCAACAATACGTGAACCATGAACTTTCAGATGCTCAAGCTGGCTTTAGAAAAAGCAGAGCAACTAGAGATCAAATTGCCACATCCATTGGATCATCAAAAAAGCAAGAGAGTTCCAGAAAAACATCGATTTCTGCTTTATTGATTATGCCAAAGCCTTCAACTGTGTCAGTTCAGTTCAGTTCAGTCACTCAGTCGTGTCCGACTCTTTGCGACCCCATGAATCACAGCACGCCAGGCCTCCCTGTCCATCACAATCTCCCGGAGGTCACTCAGACTCATGTCCATCGAGTCCATGATGCCATCCAGCCATCTCATCCTCAGTCGTAGCCTTCTCCTCCTGCCCCCAATCCCTCCCAGCATCAGAGTCTTTTCCAATGAGTCAACTCTTCGCATGAGGTGGCCAAAGTACTGGAGTTTCAGCTTCAGCATCATTCCTTCCAAAGAAATCCCAGGGCTGATCTCCTTCAGAATGGACTGGTTGGATCTCCTTGCAGTCCAAGGGAGTCTCAAGAGTCTTCTCCAACACCACGGTTCAAAAGCACCAGTTCTTCAATGCTCAGCCTTCTTCACAGTCCAACTCTCACATCCATACATGACCACTGGAAAAACCATAGACTTGACTAGACGGACTTTAGTCAGCAAAGTAATGCTTTTGAATATACTATCTAGGTTGGTCATAACTTTTCTTCCCAGGAGTAAGCGTCTTTTAATTTCATGGCTGCAATCACCATCTGCAGTGATTTTGGAGCCCCCAAAAAATAAAGTCTGACACTGTTTCCACTGTTCCCCCATCTATTTCCCATGAAGTGATAGGACTAGATGCCATGATCTTCGTTTTCTGAATGTTGAGCTTTAAGCCAACTTTTTCACTCTCCTCTTTCACTCTCATCAAGAGGCTTTGTAGTTCCTCTTCACTTTCTGCCATAAGGGTGGTGTCATCTGCATATCTGAGGTTATTGATATTTCTCCTGGCAACTGTGTGGATCACCACAAATTGTGGAAAATTCTTCAAGAGATGGGACTACCAGACCACCTGACCTGCCTCTTGAGAAATCTCTTTGCAGGTCAGGTCTCTCCTCTTTCACTTTCATCAATATGCTTTTGAGTTCCTCTTCATTTTCTGCCATAAGGGTGGTGTCATCTGCATATCTGAGGCTATTGATATTTCTCCTGGCAACTGTGTGGATCACCACAAATTGTGGAAAATTCTTCAAGAGATGGGACTACCAGACCACCTGACCTGCCTCTTGAGAAATCTCTTTGCAGGTCAGGGAGCAAGTTAGAACTGGACATGGAACAACAGACTGTTTCCAAATAGGAAAAGGAGTCAAGGCTGTATATTGTCACCCTACTTATTTAACTTATATGCAGAATACATCACGTGAAATGCCAGAGTGGATGAAGCACAAGCTGGAATCAAGATTGCCAGGAGAAATAACAATAACCTCAGATATGCAGATAATACCACCCTTGTGGCAGAAAGCGAAGACTAAAGAGCCTGTTGATGAAAGTGAAAGAGGAGAGTGAAAAAGTTGGCTTAAAGTTCAACGTTCAGAAAATTAAGATCATGGCATCTGGTCCCATCACTTCATGGCAAATAGATGGGGAAACAGTGGCAGACTTTATTTTTGGGGTGGGGGGGCTCAAAGATTACTGCAGATAGTGACTGCACCATGAAATTAAAAGATACTTACTCCTTGGAAGAAAAGTTATGACCAACCTAGATAGCATATTAAAAAGCAAAGACATTATTTTGCCAACTAAGGTCCATCTAGTCAAGGCTCTGTTTTTTCCAATAGTCATGTATGGATGTGAGAGTTGGACTGTAAAGAAAGAGGAGCACAGAAAAATCGATGCTTTTGAACTGTGACATTGGAGAGGACTCTTGAGAGTCCCTTGGACAGCAAGCAGATCCAACCAGTCAATCCTCAAGGAAATCAGTCCTGGATATTAGTTGCAAGGACTGATGCTGAAGCTGAAATGCCAATACTTTGGCCACCTGATGGGAAGAACTGACTCATTTGAAAAGACCCTGCTGCTTGGAAAGATTGAAGGCAGGAGAACAAGGGGACAACAAAGGATGAGAAGGTTTGATGGCATCACTGATTCAATGGACATGAGTTTGAGCATGCTTCTTGAATTGGTGATGGACAGGGAGGCCTGGCATGCTGCAGTCCATGGGGTTGCAAGAATCAGACACAACTAAGTAACTGAACTAAACTGAATGCCAAATTTTGGGGGTAGGCATAAATTGTTAAATGTATTTTCATGCTCTAAATGATCATCTCATGACAATATAACTTTGTAAAAGGCCTCAGTACTGTGAGGGGTATGTTTGTTCTTCCTGTGATATGCCAGCCTCTTTCTTGAGCTGTTTTGGTGGTTATTTCACTGTGCTTACACAGTGACTATGGTGGCTTATATGCAATCAAAATGTGAGCTTAGTAACATGAACTTGGCCCCATCGAGGCTTCCTTGGTTAATGCCCCATATCACAACAGAGTAAACTAAAGACAAAACAGTGATATGGCAATGTTCACTGAGGGAACCTGGGGGTAGGATGAATACATGGGAATCTTCCATCCTACAGGGGGCAACAATTTTTTCAGCCTTTGTATTAGTTCAAACAGTGCAGCCTTTGTATTATTAAGCTATGTATTTGTCTTTCTGAACAATGGCTCCTTTCAAGAACTTGTATAATTCATCATTCATGGACATACATAGTACCTTACCCACAGAATCTGAACAGTGTATGATTTTTGTCCAGAGATAGGAAGGAAAAGAAAGTGATCAGTGGACTTATCCCCATTTTACTCTAAATCCAGAGTCTCACATCAAATAGGCAATGAAGAAAAGCCTATATATATATATAATAATATATATATTTTTTTATATATATATATTATATTATATATATAATTTAATATATATATAATATATATAGTGCTCTTTTGGAGAAGAGCAGAGAAATACCTCCAAAAACAATGAAGAGCCTGGGCCAAAGAAAAAATAATGCTCAGTTATGGAACTCTCTGGTGGTGAAAGTAATGCCTAATGCTGTAAAGAAAAATATGCATAGGAACTTGGAATGTTATGTCTATGAATCAAGGTAAATTGAACGTGGTCAATCAGGAGATGGGCAAGATTGAACTTTGACATTTTAGAAATCAGTGAACTAAAATGGATAGAAATGGACATATTTAATTCAAATGACCATTCTATTTATTACTGTGGGCAAGTATTCCTTAGCAGAAATGGAGTAACCCTCACAATCAGCAAAAGAGTCCAAAATGCAGTACTTGGAGGCAACATCAGAAATGACAAAATGATCTTTGAGATGGGCAAGATTGAACTTTGACATTTTAGAAATCAGTGAACTAAAATGGATAGAAATGGACATATTTAATTCAAATGACCATTCTATTTATTACTGTGGGCAAGTATTCCTTAGCAGAAATGGAGTAACCCTCACAATCAGCAAAAGAGTCCAAAATGCAGTACTTGGAGGCAACATCAGAAATGACAAAATGATCTTGGTTCTTTTCCAAGGCAAACCATTCAACATCAGAGTAATCTATGTCCCAACCACTAATTTTCCAAAAAGCTAAAGTTGACCAGTTCCATAAAAGAAAATATAAAACAATGAATTAATTTCACGGCCTTGCCTTTGATTAATAACTTACCCCCTTTGATTAGGGGATAAGTTATTAGCATGTGCATAATTTTTCTTATAGTAATTATATTAATGTCTATGTCTCCCTACCATATGGCATCCTCTTTGCATTTACTCTAACCTGGGTAAATCTCATCCTCAGCATGTTATCAAGACCAAGGACCCACTGAGCAGCAAAACATGACTGTTTTGTATAAAACAGTATAAAATTCAGAACTATGTGACAAATTTCACTTTAAAATTATTAAAAAAGATAAATCTTGAGTTAGCTTCTTGGTAAAGTCACAATATGACCATAATCTCTGCAGACTTTCTCTAAACTAGTAATATATGCATCCTTTTCTGTGCAAAACTCCAACACACTTTAATAATCTGTGGACTCAGATGGAAAAGAAAAAAAATATATTAAAACATTATCAATCACAATTCCAATTCTATGACAACTGAATGTACAAGTGTCCTGAACTTTGGACCCATAACTCCCTATTAGTTCCTGTTATTGTTTTTCAGTTGATAAGTCTTGTCTGACTCTTTGCAGTCCTGTTGACATGCTAAGGCTCTCCTGTCCTCCTCTGCATCCTGGAGTTTGCTCAAATTCATGTTCATTGAGTCAGTTATGCTTTCTAACAGTCTCATCCTCTGTCATGCCCTTCTTTTGCCTTCAATCTTTCCTAGCATCAAGGTATTTTCCAATAAGTCAGCTCTTCACATTATGTAGCCCAAGTATTGGAGCTTCGGCATCAGCAACAATCCTTCCAATGAATATTCAGGATTGATTTCATTTTGGATGAATGAGTTTGATCTCCCTGCAGTCCAAGGCACTCTCAAGAGTCTTCTCAAGCATCACAATTCAAAAGCATCAATTCTTCAGTGCTCAGCCTTCTTTATGTCCAACTCTCACACTCATACCTGACTACTGAAAAAGTCATACCTTTAATGCATGGACCTTTGTCAGCAAAGTGATGTCTCTGTTTTTAATACGCTGTCTATGTTTGTCATAGTTTCAAGTCCAAGGAATAAGTGTCTTTTAATTTCATGGCTGCAGTCAAGTACTGCAGTGATTTTGGAGTCCAAGAAAATAAAATCTGTCACTGTTTCTACTTTTTCCAATGTTATCTGCCATGAAGTGATGGGACTGGATGGCATTATCATAGTTTTTTTTTTTTTTTTAATGTTGAATTTTAAGCCAGCATTTTTTTTTTTTTTTTACTTTCCTCTTTCACATTTATCAAGAGACTCTTTGGTTCCTCTTCACTTTCTGCCATCAAAGTGGTCTCAGTTGCATATATGATGATGCCACTCTGATATATCTCTCAGCAATCTTGATTCCAACTTGTGATTCACCCAGCGTGGCATTTCACATGACATATTCTGCATATAACTTAAATAAGCAGGGTGACAATGGACAGACTTGTCATACTCCTTTCCCAGTTTGGAAGCAGTGCATAGTTCCATGTCTGATTCTAATTGTAGCTTCTTGACCCACATACATGTTTCTCAGAAAACAGGTAAGATAGTCAGGTACCCCAATCTCTTTAATAATTTTTCACACTATGTTGTGATCCACACAGTCAAAGGCTTTAGCATAGTCAATGAAGCAGAATTAGATATTTTCTGGAGTTCCCTTGCTTTCCCCATGATACAATGAATGTTGGCAATTCAACTTCTTGCTCCTCTGCCTTTTCTAAATCCAGCTTGTACATCTGAAAGTTACTGGTTTAAGCCTAGTTTGAAGGATTTTGAGCATAACATTTCCATCATGTGAATGAGAGCAATATTAAAGAAATAGTTTGAACATTAATTGGCATTGCCATTCTTTGGGATTGGAATGAAAGCTGATCTTCTCCAGTTCTGTGCCACTGATTAATTTTCCAAATTTGCTGGCATATTGAGTGCAGCACTTTCAGAGCATCATATTTTAGAATCTGAAATACCACAGCTGGAATTTCACCACCTCCACTAGCTTTGTTCATAGTAATGCTTCCTAATGCCTATGTGTTCCAAAGAAAGGCAAGGCCAAAGAATGCTCAAACTACCACACAACTGCACTCATCTCACAAGCTAGTAAAGTAGTGCTCAAAATTCTCCAAGCCAGGCTTCAACAATACGTGAATCATGAACTTCCAGATGTTCAAGCTGGCTTTAGAAAAAGCAGAGCAACCAGAGATCAAATTGCCACATCCGTTGGATCATCAAAAAAGCAAGAGAGTTCCAGAAAAACATCTATTTCTGCTTTATTGATTATGCCAAAGCCTTCAACTGTGTGGATCACCACAAATTGTGGAAAATTCTTCAAGAGATGGGACTACCAGACCACCTGACCCACCTCTTGATAAATCTCTATGCAGGTCAGGAAGCAAGTTAGAACTGGACATGGAACAACAGACTGTTTCCAAATAAGAAAAGGAGTCAAGGCTGTGTATTACCACCCTACTTATTTAACTTATATGTAGAATACATCATGTGAAATGCCAGGGTGGATGAAACACAAGCGGGAATCAAGATTGCCAGGAGAAATATCAATAACCTCAGATATGCAGATGATACCACCCTTATGGCAGAAAGTGAAGACTAAAGAGCCTGTTGATGAAAGTGAAAGAGGAGAGTAAAAAAGTTGGCTTAAAGCTTAACATTCAGAAAACTAAGATCATGGCATCTGGTCCCATCACTTCATGGCAAATAGATGGGGAAACAGTGGCAGACTTTATTTTTTTGGGGGGACGGGGCTCAAAAATTACTGCAGATAGGGCTGCAGTCATGAAAATAAAAGACACTTACTCCTTGGAAGAAAAGTTATGACCAACATAGATAGCATATTAAAAAGCAGAGACATTACTTTCCCAACAAAGGTCCATCTAGTCAAGGCTGTGGTTTTTCCAATAGTCATGTATGGATGTGAGAGTTGGACTATAAAGAAAGATGAGCACAGAAAAATTGATGCTTTTGAACTGTGACATTGGAGAGGACTCTTGAGAGTCCCTTGGACAGCAAGATCCAACCAGTCAATTCTCAAGGAAATTGGTCCTGGATATTAATTGCAAAGACTGATGCTGAAGCTGAAATGCCAATACTTTGGCCACCTGATGGGAAGAACTGACTCATTTGAAAAGACCCTGATGCTTGGAAAGATTGAAGGCAGGAGAACAAGGGGACAACAAAGATGAGAAGGTTTGATGGCATCACTGATTCAGTGGACATGAGTTTGACCATGCTTCTTGAATTGGTGATGGACAGGGAGGCCTGGCATGCTGCAGTCCGTGGTGTTGCAAGAATCAGACACAACTAAGTAACTGAACTAAACTGAATGCCAAATTTTAGGGGTAGGCACAACTTGTTAATGTATTTCCATGCTCTAAATGATCATCTCATGACAACATAACTTTGTAAAAGGCCCCAGTACTGTGAGGGGTATGTTTGTTCTTCCTGTGATATGCCAGCCTCTTTCTCGAGCCATTTTGGTGGTTATTTCACTGTGTTTACACAGTGACTATGGTGGCTTATATGCAATCAAAATGTGAGCTTAGTAATATGAACTTGGCCCCATCAAGGCTTCCTTGGTTAATGCCCCATATCACAACAGAGTAAACTAAAGACAAGACAGTGATATGGCAACGTTTACTGAGGGAACCTGGGGGTAGGATGAATACATGGGAATCTTCCATCCTACAGGGGGCAACAATTTTTTCAGCCTTTGTATTGGTTCAAACAGTGCAGCCTTTGTATTATTAAGCTATGTATTTGTCTTTCTGAACAATGGCTCCTTTCAAGAACTTGTATAATTCATCATTCATGGACATAGTACCTTACCCACAGAATCTGAACAGTGTATGATTTCTGTCCAGAGAGAGGAAGAAAAAGAAAGTGATCAGTGGACTTATCCCCATTTTACTCTAAATCCAGAGTCGCCCATCAAATAGGCAATGAAGCACTATATATATATATAGTGCTCTTTTGGAGAAGAGCAGAAAAATACCTCCAAAAACAATGAAGAGCCTGGGCCAAAGAAAAAATAATGCTCAGTTATGGAACTCTCTAGTGGTGAAAGTAATGCCTAATGCTGTAAAGAAAAATATGCATAGGAACTTAGAATGTTACGTCTATGAATCAAGGTAAACTGAACGTGGTCAATCAGGAGATGAGCAAGATTGAACATTGACATTTTAGAAATCAGTGAATTAAAATGGATAGGAATGGACACATTCAATTCAAATGACCATTCTATTTATTACTGTGGGCAAGTATTCCTTACAAGAAATGGAGTAGCCCTCACAATCAACAAAGAGTCCAAAATGCAGTACTTGGAGGCAACATCAGAAATGACAGAATGATCTTGGTTCTTTTCCAAGGCAAACCATTCAACATCAGAGTAATCTATGTCCCAACCACTAATTCTCCAAAAAGCTAAAGTTGACCAGTTCCGTGAAGACCTAGAACTAACATCTAAAACCTATGTCATTTGCATTATAAGGGATTGGAATGCAAACATAGGAAGTCAAGAGATACCTGGAGTAACAGGCAAGTTTGGCTTTGGAGTACAAAATGAAGCAGGGCAAAGTCTAACAGAATTTTGCCAGAAAACACCCTCATCATAGTAAACATCCTCTTCCAAGAGTTGACTGTACACATGGACATCACCAGATGGTCAACACTGAAATCAGATTGATTATATTCTTTGTAGCCAAAGATGGGGATGCTCTATATAGTCAGCAGAAACAAAAACTGGAGCTGACTGTGGTACAGATCATGAACTCCATATTGCAAAATTCAAGCTTAAATTGAAGAAAATAGGGAGAAGCAATAGACCATTCAGGTATGACCTAAATCAAATCCCTTACAATTATACAGTGGAGGTGACAAATAGTGACTAGATCTGGTAGACAGAGTGCCTGAAGAACTATGGACAGGGATTCATAATGTTGTACAGGAGGAGGTCACCAAAACCACTACAAAGAAAAAGAAACACGAGAGGCAAAGTGGTTGTCTGAGGAGGCTTTACAAATAGCTGAGAAAAGAAGATAAATGAAAGGCAAAGGAGAAAGGGGAAGATATACCTACTGAATGTAAAGTTCCAGTGAAGAGCAAGGAGAGAGAAGAAAGCCTTCTTAGGTGTAATGTTGTACAGGAGGAGGTCACCAAAACCACTACAAAGAAAAAGAAACACAAGAGGCAAAGTGGTTGTCTGAGGAGGCCTTACAAATAGCTGAGAAAAGAAGATAAATGAAAGGCAAAGGAGAAAGGGGAAGATATACCTATTGAATGTAAAGTTCCAGTGAAGAGCAAGGAGAGATAAGAAAGCCTTCTTAGGTGGACAAAAAAATAGAGGGAAACAACAGAATGGGAAAGACTAGAGATCTCTTCAATAGGCGATATCAAGGGAACATTTCCTGCAAAGCTGGATACAGCAAAAGACAGAAACAGAAAGGACCCAACAGAAGGAGATGATATTAAGAGGTGGCAAGAATACAGAGAAGAACTATACAAAAAAGATCTTAATCACCTGAATAACCACGATGGTGTAGTCCCTCATCTACAGTCAGGCATCTTGGAGTGTGAAGTCAAGTGGACCTTAGGAAGCATTAATATGAACAAAGCTAGTGGAAGTGATGGAAGTTCAGCTGAACTATTTCAAATAGCTGGTGCTGTTAAAGTGCTGCAGCAAATGTGAAAAACTCTGCAGTTGCTACAGGACTAGAAAATGTCTGTTTTCATTCCAATCCCAAAGAAAGGCAATGACAAAGAATGTTCAAGCCACCATACAATTGTACTCATTTTACAAGCTAGCAAGGAAATGCTCAAAATCCTTCAAGCTAGGCTTCAGCAGTACATGAACCAACATCCAGATGTACAAGCTGTGGTTCAGAGAGCAGAGAAACCAGAGATCAAAGTGCCTGCATTTTCTGAATCATGGAGAAAGCAAGGGGATTCCAGAAAAACATCTGCCTCATTGACTACACTAAAGCTTTTGACTGTGTGGACCACAAGAAACTGTGGAAAATTCTTAAAGAGGTGGAAACACCAGACTACCTTACCTGTCTCCTGAGAAACCTATACACAGGACAAGAAGGAACAGTTACAACCAGACTTGGAACAACTGACGGATTCAAACTTGGGAAAGGAGTTACGTCAAGGCTGTATATTATTACCCTGCTTATTTAATTTATATGCAGAGTACCTCATGCAAAAGAGTGGGCTGAGTGACTCACAAGATGCAATCAAGATAACTGGGGAAAATATCTATAACCTCAGATATGCAGATGATACCACTCTAAACGCAGGAGGCAAAAAGGAACTAAAGAGCCTCTTGATGAGAGTGAAAGAGGAGATGCTGTATATTATTACCCTGCTTATTTAATTTATATGCAGAGTACATCATGCAAAAGAGTGGGCTGAGTGACTCACAAGATGCAATCAAGAAAAATATCTATAACCTCAGATATGTGGATGATACCACTCTAAACGCAGGAGGCGTTTAGAGGAACTAAAGAGCCTCTTGATGAGAGTGAAAGAAGAGAGTGAAAAAGCTGGCTTAACATTCAATATTCAAAAAACTAAGATCATGGCATCTGATCCCATTACTTCATGAAAAATAGAAGAAAAATATTACTTCCATGAAAAATGGAAACAGGGACAGATTTCACTTTCCTGCATTCCCAAATAGCTTCAGATGATGACTGCATCCATGAAATTAAAAGATGCTTGCTTCTTGGAAGAAAAGCTATGGCAGGCCTAGATAGTATATTAAAAAGCAAAGGCATCATTTTGCTTAAGTGGTCCATATAGTCAAAGCTGTGGTTTATCCAGTACTCATGTATGGATGTGAGAGTTGGACCATGAAGCAGGCTGATGGCTGAAGAATTGATGCTTTTACATTGTGGTGCTGGAGAAGACTCTTGAGAGTGACTTGGACAGCAAGGAGATCAAACTCATCCATCCTAATGGAAATCAATCCTGAATATTTATTGGAAAGACTGAAGCTGAAGCTGAAGCTCCAACACTTTGGACACCTGATGCTGAGAGTGGACTCATCTGAAAAGACCCTGATGCTGGGAAAGATTGAGGGCAGGAGGAGAAGAGCATGATGGGGTGAAGTTTCATGGCATCACTAACTCAATGGACATGAGCTTGAACAAACTCAGGGAGATAGTGAAGGACAGGAAAGTCTCATGTGCTACAGTTCATTGGGTCCCAAAGAGTTGGACACAACTTACAGACTGAACAACAGCAAGAATATAGCATACATATGTTCACAAATGCAAATGTATCTGGTCGCTTCTCTAAAGTAAAGGAGATAATACTCAAAGAATTCATGTCTTAATGTTGATATTCAGTCACTAAGTTGTGTCTGACTCTTAGTGACCCTATGAACTGCAGCATGCTAGACTTCCCTGTCCTTTAGTATCTCCTGGAGTTTGCTCAAACCCAAAGATGAATTCTCAGATTCAGGAATTCAAATATAGTCCAAGAAGTTAAAGTGAAAGTAAATGAGACCAAGATACATTGAAATGAAGCTGTGCTACATCAATAGAAGAATAAACTCTTCAAACAACCAAAAACTAAAGACAGACATGGTGTAGAATAAAAAATATATAGAAAGAATGAATCTCAAAAATATGAACTATAGATACATTTTTAGATAAAATAAGTCATTAGATATTGAAAGTTTTAATAAACTCAAATAAGAGAAATAAGGAAATAATATTTATCTTTATATTTATTCATATTTATATTTAAATTTTCATCTAATCCAAAAGCAAAAAAAGACAAATTTATAAAGGCTAGTATTCAATATATATTATTATTGAAGCACATTATTTTTTAAATTAAAAAATATGAAAAACCAAATAAATTTATGAAAAATTATAAAATTTAAAATTCCCTTAGATAAATTTTTAATAACTATATTTAGAAAAAAATTTAGAAAATTGATTTGAAAATGATGCAAACTAAATAAGAAAAAAGCAGTATACACAGATTTGATTTCAAACAGATTAAAGTTTTCAAGGAAAGCAATATCAGAACAAAATTTAGGCAATATTATGGGAGTATATCTCATGGTCACAGAGAAGATACCAATCCAAGAAGCTCAAACTCTTCAAAAAATAGAAATATAAAAGTATTATTATTAAAAAATTTTCTTTGTCAAAGGCATTTTAAAGAAGTGATAGGAAACTCATATTTATAATCTCACTAGCAATTACAAGGCTTGAGCCTCTTTTCTCTGCATCTTTGTTATTTAATTTATTGGTTGATTGATTGATGATAGCCCTTTTGAGAGGTGTTAGGGGACATCTTATTGTGGTTTTGATTTGCATTTCCCTGATAATTAGTGAATGCTCAACCCCTTTTTATGATGAGCCTATTAGCCATTTGTGTGTCTTTGTAAAAATGTCAATTTAGGTAACTGCCAGTATTATAATTGAGTTGTTTTTCTGCTGTTAAATTCACTGAGGTTCTTATATATTTCATATATTAACTCGTTATCAGATATATAGTTGGCAAATATTTTCTCCCAATGTGTCGTGTCGTCGTGTCAGTCGTCGTGTCAGTCGCTCAGTCGTGTCCGACTCTTTGCGACCCCGTGGACTGTATGTAACCTACTAGGCTTCTCCGTCCATGGGATTCTCCAGGCAAGAATACTGGAGTGGATTGCCATTTCCTTCTCCAGGGGATCTTCCTGACCCAGGGATCGAACCCAGGTCTCCCGCTTTGGAGGCAAACGCTTTAACCTCTGAGCCACCAGGGAATCCCTCTCCCAATGTGTACATTGCCTATTTTGTGATTGTTAATGTTCCTGTGATGGAGAAGGCAGTGGCACCCCATTCCAGTACTCTTGCCTGGAAAATTGCATGGACAGAGGAGCCTGGTAGGCGGCAGTCCATGGGATCGCTAAGAGTCGGACGCAACTGAGCGACTTCATTCTCACTTTGCACTTTCCTGTCTTGGAGAAGGAAATGGCAACCCACTCCAGTGTTCTTGCCTGGAGAATCCCAGGGATAGCGGAGACTGGTGGGCTGCCATCTATGGGGTCACACAGAGTCCGACACGACTGAAGCGACTTAGCAGCGGCAGCAGCAGCATGTTGCTGTGAAGACACATTTTAGTTTTATATGATACTACTTGCCTATTTTTGCCTTTGTTGCCTGAATTTTTGGGGCCATATCCAAATAATCATTACTAACATAATGTCAAGGAAGTTTCTCCTAATATTTTCTTCTAGGAGTAAGCAATTTCCCATCTTATAGTTCGGCCTTTACTCTATTTTTAGTTGATTTTTGTATAAGATGTAAAATAAGATTTCTATCTTATTATTTGGCTTATGAGTATCCAGTTTCACAATACATGTACTGAAGAAATGATCCTTTCCCACTAAATTTACATGGTGAAGTATTTCTGTTTTCAGTTAAGCTGGATGATTTCTTGCATTACTGGACAGAAATTATTTGCATCTGTACTGGACACAAATACACATGTTCATACACAACTTCACAAATTCTAGGCCTTAAATAAGTAGTAAATAGCAAGTTAAACACAGGTGCATTCACCTAGAGAGCTAATTCAGTCGCTCAGTCATGTCCGACTCTTCGCGACCCCATGAATCGCAGCACCCCAGGCCTCCCTGTCCATCACCATCTCCTGGAGCTCACTCAGACTCACATCCATCGAGTCAGTGATGCCATCCAGCCATCTCATCCTCTGTCGTCCCCTTCTCCTCCTGCCCCCAATCCCTCCCAGCATCAGAGTCTTTTCCAATGAGTCAACTCTTCTCATGAGGTGGCCAAAGTACTGGAGTTTCAGCTTTAGCATCATTCCTTCCAAAGAAATCCCAGGGCTGATCTCCTTCAGAATGGCCTGGTTGGATCTCCTTGCAGTCCAAGGGACTCTCAAGAGTCTTCTCCAACACCACAGTTCAAAAGCATCAATTCTTCGGCACTCAGCCTTCTTCACAGTCCAACTCTCACATCCATACATGACCACAGGAAAAGCAATCTTTAAACAAGCGTCTTAAAAAATGCTCTAGGATTATACAGAAATGACAGGCTCTTTTCCCTTTGCTGTATTTTCTATTATAGATAACTTTTCACAATGCTTGGGTCAATATCAACAGAAACACTACTTTAGAGATTTTTTTCCCCCTGTTCGAAACAATCACAATGATGATAACAATAAACACTGATACAGCATTTACAATGGGCCAGATACCTTTCCAGGTAGTTTACAACTATTTGAGTTAATCCTCTAATAATGCTACCAAGTAAGCAATGTTATGCATATTTCCTGGAAAAGAAAGGCAGGGGTTATTCATTACAGTAATGCAAGATTGTGAAATGGATAAGGAATAGACACAAGGATTTAAACACACACACAAAATTTGGAATTGATGAGTTTATGGAGCACTGACATCCAGTTCAGGATAGAGTCAACATTCACCTTTGGATGGTATAATTAAGGAAATATTTCTCAAAATGTAATTAACAAGCCCTTCTGGTGATTCAGATATTCCCTAAAGTCTGAGAATCACAAATTTAAAATTATTTAGAGATAAATCTTTCTACTCTGGTATCTCAGGACAGTTTTTTAAAAAGTATTAATATTGTTTGCATTCTTGTAGAACTATTTCGGGCAATTAAATCACATGTGTTTGGTTCAAGGAGCAGAATTCCAGTTTTGCCTTGAACAATTTCTTGTATTTGCTGTTCCTAACAGTGTCACATTGCTTCATCTTACCACTCAGGATTCTTTTGCTTTAACAAAAACCTAGGAGGTAAATTAGTTCATTTTATCATTTAGTCTTAAGAAACATTTAGCTGTGTTCCCTTGCCATAGAAGATTTGCCTTTGCAAGTGCCATTGCTCAAGGGAAGATATTTTGTAGGTGTAGGATATTTTAAGCAGTCATATAGGACTGCTAAGTAAATATGGCATGTAGCCAGGAGCAGAAAGCAGTATCTTCAACACTCATATAAGCAAACGTTTGTAGCCACCCTATCAGAAAGATCGAGCATCAGATATGTGTATATGCACATTTCCTGGATTGTGACTCTTCTATAGAGGTGAGTCTAATTAGTTTGAAAATCATTTACTCATTTTTTAAGAAGTCATCTCAATCGATTCATATTTGCTATGTACTTGATGCTTTACATTTGAATTTTTAATTTCATAGTAATTTTGTAAAATTTCATCCACAAATGATAAAAAATAAAAGCCTCCCTGTTGTCTACGTGTAAGTTGTGGGCTGTGTCCACTCTGTGAGTTAAAAAGTCATTTTGAAATGGCAGTGAATTCAGTCAATTTATTGAGTTAATATTATGATAATTTTTCACTGAACGTGGGACAGTTTTAAGGAAATAACCATACTATATCAATATCTTGTGACTATAAAGGCACTTTGTTTGTGAACTGCAGGATGACAGAAGAGAAAAGGAGTTTATAAATAGGGCAACTCCCAGTAATTCATGACAATGATCTCTACCAGTGTTTACAAGTAGGTGTGGATAGAGGGAGACTATAATCAATGTGTGTAACAGCATCAGAAAGGGCATACTTTTGAGATTAATGGAGTTTCTAAAATATTTTTCATATAAGAGGTACAAAGTAAGTATAAAACATGGGGGCGGGGACAAGATATACTGTACTTTAAAGAAAATGAAACAAAGTCTCCTTTTCTTTCTCTGAAGGATACATACATGTGCATCTAAAAAAGTATACATCCTCCAGTTAAAATAAATAAATTTATATTAAAGTAAAATCCGAGGCCACAGTTTGTAGAAAAAAATAAATAAAATAAAACATTTTATTGTGAAAAAAAATAAGAGACTGAAAAATAAATAAATAAAACTTTTTAAAAAAGTATACATCATCTATTTCTGCAGGAGAAATATTTCTATCTTTTCTGGGAAAAATATGTATAGTTTTAATTTTTTTTTCAATTTTTTTTACCCTATTTATTAATAACACGCTGGAATTAATTTTGTCCACAATTGACCTAATGAAGAAATACTTACAAGGGCATGTCCATAGTCATAATTTGCTGAGTTACTGTAGCTTTTTATTTAATAGCTAAACATTTCACATAGCAAGTAAATACATTGATATATTCATAATTACAAAAATTCTTCACTTAAACATACTTTGTNGAATCATATTTATTTGAAAATCGTTTGATCAAGAGTGAAAAGAGTGGAGCTGTCTCTTATACACATCTCATGTCCATAGTCATAATTTGCTGAGTTACTGTAGCTTTTTATTTAATAGCTAAACATTTCACATAGCAGGTAAATACATTGATATATTCATAATTACAAAAATTCTTCACTTAAACATACTTTGTATGATATTTGGGAAAAAAGGTGAAGCTGTTTGTCCATATAATTGAAAGAATTATGTAATACATTTAAGCTGACATTTTCATTAAATTACCATATTGACTTTTGAGCAGTGTAATTTATTAAAACAATAAACAAATATAACAGATTTATTTACTTTTACTATTTTTTCATTATAAAGAGTAATAGTTCCAAGTTTTACTCTTATTTAATTTAAACACATACATGCGTGCATGCATGTGTATGTGTGTCNAAACATACTTTGTATGATATTTGGGAAAAAAGGTGAAGCTGTTTGTCCATATAATTGAAAGAATTATGTAATACATTTAAGCTGACATTTTCATTAAATTACCATATTGACTTTTGAGCAGTGTAATTTATTAAAACAATAAACAAATATAACAGATTTATTTACTTTTACTATTTTTTCATTATAAAGAGTAATAGTTCCAAGTTTTACTCTTATTTAATTTAAACACATACATGCGTGCATGCATGTGTATGTGTGTCTCTCTGTCATTTAAGTTTTGGCTTTGAATATCACCTTCAATTTGCCAGAGCATTCAGTCAGTTTATCAAATCAATGTATTATACTGAGATTTTCTAGCTCCTGTTTATGTGAAATTTTTTTTAAATGACAGCAAATGATCCTGAATGATGAATTAAATTAAAATTCAAAATTTTGTCTGAGTCTGCAAAATGACTTGGGAAATTATTTCAAAAATCTGTCATGTACAATATGTCTTCTTTTAATTATCTGAGTAATCTGTTTAAGAGGTTTATAATTTTAAGCATAAATAAACAAACAAAACAAGGTTGACTGATCTATCACATATGTAGAAAATGACAGAATGATTCTTAAACCAGGACTTCTGTATTCCAGGTCTTGTGGTCTTTGTTCATCATCAGTAAGATGAACCCAAGTGTAACTTAAATTTATAATGAAGGCAGAAGGAGTCTGAATTCAAGGTTCATGGCAAAAATAGGAGGAAGAATAACAATATCTGAATAAACAACCTTGCAGAGATTTTGTGAGAATCAAATGGATGTAGCATAAAGAGACAACTGAAAACTATATAATCATGCAATTGTGGTGGATGACAGGTGTATTGAAATGATGGTATGGCAAAGATGGGCTTCCCATGTGGCGCCAGTGGTAAAGAACCCACTTGCCAATGCAGGAGATGTAAGAGACCCGGGTTCGATCTCTGGGTCAGGGAGATTACCGAGGGCATGGCAACCAACTCCAGCAATCTTGCCTAGAGAATCCCGTGGACAGAGGAGCCTAAAGAGTGAGACGTGATTTAGCATGCACACAGGCATGGCAAGGATATTGATAAAGGTGCTAAAATCGCAATTCCTCTTTAATGATATTTTATAACCAAGCATGCAGTGCTTTCATGTTTCATCTCATAGGTAGCCTATCAGTTCAGTTCAGTTCAGTTCATTCGCTCAGTCGTGTCTGACTCTTTGCAACCCCATGAATCGCAGCATGCCAGGCCTCCCTGTCCATCACCAACTCCCGGAGTTCACTCAGACTCACGTCCATCAAGTCCGTGATGCCATCCAGCCATCTCATCCTCGGTCGTCCCCTTCTCCTCCTGCCCCCAATCCCTCCCAGCATCAAAGTCTTCACCAATGAGTCAACTCTTTACATGAGGTGGCCAAAGTACTGGAGTTTCAGCTTTAGCATCATTCCCTCCAAAGAAATCCCAGGGCTGATCTCCTTCAGAATGGACTGGTTGGATCTCCTTGCAGTCCAAGGGACTCTCAAGAGTCTTCTCCAACACCACAGTTCAAAAGCATCAATTCTTCGGTGCTCAGCCTTCTTCACAGTCCAACTCTCACATCCATACATGACTACTGGAAAAACCATAGCCTATAATAGCTCATATTTCTTTGCATCTGTTCTGCTTAAAAAACACACGTGCAGATACTTACATTTTTAATCTAATCTTATATTTCTTGTAGGTAGATAAGCCAGAATTATGCATAGTTTTAAACCTAAACTCTCTTTGGTATAGCTATTAATGAAGCAAAATAAATGCATTCTCATTGTGAAACCAAATTTGAAGGACGTATTCTTAAAATCAGTGTCTATCTGAAAGTTTCTGTTTTCCTTATTATCTATTTACCTAATAATGCAGATTTCACTGAGTAATAGGAATTAGAAGCATACAAAAAGTTACACACACAAACATGCACTGTGTATTCTAGGTCTCTTTTTACTATGAAAAATAATTGTTCTCTTAATGTATACTTTCTAAAGTTGAAAATATATATTACTTGATTATTAAATAGTATTGGTAAAATTCCTAAGTCAGTAGATTAATGTAAACCATTTTGTACTCTGTTTCTTCTTTATTAGAACTTATTGTGGAAACACTTGAAGGAATGTGGAACCTCAAGCAGGCCTCCATGTGAGGGGATTATACAGGTATGCTCAGCTGGTAAAGAATCCGCCTGCAATACAGGAGACACTGGTTCAATTTCTGGGTTGGGAAGATCTACTGGAGAAGGGCTAAGCTACTCACTCCAGTATTCTTGGCCTTCCCTGGTTTCTCAGCTAGTAAAGAATCTGCCTGCAATGTGGGAAACCTGGATTCGAGACATGTGTTTGATCCCTGGGTTGGGAAGATCCTCTGGAGAAGGGAACAGCTATCCATTCCAATATTCAGGCCTGGTCACAAAGAGTTGAACACGACTCAGTGACTTTCAGTATGCTTATCTAGACTGCAAAGAACCCACTTCTGGGTAACGTGGTTCTATGAAAGACATCTTGTAATGATAAAAATTCTAGACACTTGAAAAAATACAAAATAATTGTTTGGTTTTTTTTTTTTTTTTCGGCTACATGGAGTCTTTGTCCTTGTGTGCATGTGGGCCCTCTCCAGCTGTGGTGAGAAGAGGCTACTCTATGCTGTGGTGCATGGGCTTCTCATTGTAATGGCTTCTCTTGTGGGATGCAGGCTCTCGGTGTGTGGGGCTTCAGTAGTTGTGGTTCACTGACTCTAGAGTGCAGGCTCAGTAATTGTGGCACATAAGCCCAGTTGTTCTGCAGCATGTGGGATCCTCCTAGACCAGGGATTGAACCCATGTCCCCTGCACTGGCAGGCAGACTCTCAACCACTGGACCACCAGGGAAGTCCCTAAAATAATTCTCATTATGAAAATTTAGATTGAGTACTATCAGTCAATTTTTAAGAACTAGAATTGACTTCCTGCAAAGGCCTTTTGGTAAAATTACCCTGGTAACCTGGTTTCCCAGCCCTACACATGATGAGAAAGGCAGGTTAGTACAGAGAAAGTTCAGCATTTTAGTTTACTTCAGAAATCTTAAGGGTAGAAATCCAAATTTCTGTGAAATCTCGTAGAGTGTCTTTGAGCTTGAAAGATTTTGAAATCTGAGATTTCTCATAATATATACAACAAATTTAATTTAAGGAAACTTGTAAATCCACATTCCTTCTACATCTCTGTAAATAATCACATAACTTTATTTTGTAACCAAGAATCATATTTATTTGAAAATCGTTTGATCAAGAGTGAAAAGAGTGGAGAGTATAAAAATTTGTGCTTCAGTTGAAAATTCTACATTATTTGGACTCTGCTAAGTTGCTTCAGTCATGTCCAACTCTGTGTGACCCCATAGATGGCAGCCCACCAGGCTCCCCAGTCCTTGGGATTCTCCAGGCAAGAACACTGGAGTGGGTCACCATTTCCTTCTCCAATGCATGAAAGTGAAAAGTGGAAGTGAAGTCACTCAGTCATGTTTGACTCTTAGCGACCCCATGGACTGCAGCCCACCAGGCTCTGCCATCCATGGGATTTTCCAGGCAAGAGTACTAGAGTTGGGTGCCATTGCCTTCTCCATTTGGACTCTAGGGGACAATTTCCCACTTTTTCCAACTCAGTTACTAGATTACTATACAGTTTTGAATTAACTCACTTCATATCTTTGTGACTCAGTTTTTAGAAATCATTTTAAAAATAAAACTACAGTTTAAAAGACAGTATTTTTAAAAATTTATGAATGAAGACTTTTTCCCAATATTTCAGTTTCAACTCTCAATGTGAACATAAGGAAAAAAGTTTGCTGGTAAATTTATGCATTTTGACTTTGAGGGATAGTCATAGGTAACTTATTTTGAGACTTGGACAGTGACTGGATGGCTTTACCTATCATATAGAATATGTAGATATATAACCTGAATCACATGCAGATAATATGATTGTTCCTTTGCAAGTGAAATCTCATAGGAAGATAAGCTTTTGTATTTGAGAAAAAACATGAACTGGATTTCATTTAGAAGCTTTGAGAGAATAATTTTAAATATAATGTGTTGTGATTGTGAGGTCAACTGAAAATGCTTTAAAGCTGGTATATTTAATAAAGTAGAAGAATATGTCAAAATGTGTAAAATATAGACAATGAAATATATTTGTGCTATAAGACACATCTAACACATATTCTCGACCTCCTACCACTTTTATAAAATTTATATTTTAATGATTTTAATTTCTCTCTTTATTTCTTCCTTGTCAGTATTTTCTGTGTTGATCAATAAAAAGTAACCCAATCTAATTTCAGCTTAATTATTTCAAAATATATATGAATAATATCTGTGCAATAAGCTAGAGGAGATAGGGAATGCGTTTAGATAGATAGGTAGATGGGTAGATAGAGAGAGAGAGAGAGAGATCAATCTGCGAATCTAAATCAAGAAATATATATCTTAAAGTAACATCACTTCAAATCTCTGAATGTCAATATTGTCATCTATAAAATATCAGTGATGGTGTCAAGGTCAAGAGATAATGGTCAAGATTAAATACAATTTAATCTTTGAACATGTCCTGATACATTCTAAGTACCCTCATATAGAGATGGTCAATAAAAGTTTAGACTTTTTTCTCTCTTCCACCTAGGATATGGCTCAGATTCAAGGATTGTTTAGTCTCCTCACCATGAAACCACAATCAGAAATTTTTTTCCAGTTAGATCTTTTCTCATATGTATAATGTCATTATTGCTATACCTAGATTGCAATTTTTAAGGACAACTTTAAAAATAAAATAGATCAAAAGTATTTAATAATCAGAAATAGATTATTTACTGTTTTTTTTTTAACCAGTAGATTAAAAACAAGTAAAAAAAAAATGGGCTATTTGAATTTATTTTTACCTGAGAAAAAATTCCATTTCACTTTAGATTTTGAAGTACCTGAGGCTAATATTCAACATCCGCTTTCTTGTCAAATGAGAAGTATTTTAAGTAATATCACAGAGCTGAATACAAGACTAGTACAACATGAACTAGCAAAAAAAGTTCCACTGGCAGTCATGATATGTAGAATCAAATAACAGGTATGGTGTGCTATTCATTGCTTCACTTCTTGCTTATTTTTTTATCTATTAACATGTGATAATATTAATTACCAAAAGGAAACTTTGCTGTAGACAACCCTATATAAAATACATGTAATAGGAATCATTGCTATTTTCATATGTTATAACTTGTCAGTAATTAACTTATAATTTAATTTAATTTATAATTTAACTGTATACTAGGGAATCAGTCCAATATTGTATATCATGTTGGATACAAGTGACATTTATGAAAAAATAATTGTTCTTCCATTTTTCCCTTTGCAAAATTCTTGCTCAACTGAAACTCTGTACCCATTAAACACTAATTCTTCACTCCTCTCACCTCCTAGTTCCTAGCAACCACCATTCCACTTTCACTTTTGACTATACTGGGTAACTCATATATGTGGAATCATGTGTATGGCTTGCCATGATTGGCTTATTTTACTTAGCACAATATCTGTCAGCTTTATCCCTGTTATAGCATGTACCAAAATTTCCTTCTGCTTATTCATTGATTGGTCAAAAGACATTTGTGTTGCTTCTACCTATTAGCTATTTCAAATAAAGCTTCTAAGAGCATGAGTGTATAGTTATCTATTCTAGATTTTGTTTTTTATTTTGGATGTAACCTCAGAAGTGGAATTTTTGGCCCATATTTTGATTTTACGTTTTTGTTGTTGTTTTATAATTTGCAGTAGTACTTTCCAAAATGGTTATACCATTTTTCACTCCTTCCAGCTTTTCATTTGTTGTAATTTCTTAATATTCTTGCCAATGCTTACTCTTTTCTGCATTTTTAAAACATAGCTAAAGGTGAAATGTGGTATCTTATTGTATTTTTTCTTTGAATTTCTCAAATAATTATTCATGATGACTATATTTTCCTGTGTTAATTGGTTAGTTGTTTACATTCTTTGAATAAATATTTATTCACATGTATCTAACCTTTGAAAACTATTTTTCATGTTGCTCGATTGTAGTTTTTTAATACATTCCCTATTACAATTCATTATCTGATATATATCAATATTTTCCGGAGAAGGCAATAGCAAGCCACTCCAGTACTCTTGCCTAGAAAATCCCATGGATGGAGGAGCCTGGTAGGCTGCAGTCCATGGGGTCGCTAGGAGTCGGTCGCGAGTGAGCGACTTCACTTTCACTTTTCGCTTTCACACAATGGAGAAGGAAATGGC
>SJYT01051971.1:171286-231437 GCA_006410635.1 Cephalophus harveyi | reverse complement strand
AATGTTCTTTTGATGCGTTTGTGAGGGAGAAAGTGGTCTCCACGTCCTATTCCTCCGCCATCTTGGGACCGCCCTCC
Organism: Cephalophus harveyi; assembly: GCA_006410635.1. NCBI lineage: Eukaryota > Metazoa > Chordata > Mammalia > Artiodactyla > Bovidae > Cephalophus > Cephalophus harveyi. The sequence goes on along the minus strand of SJYT01051971.1, from coordinate 231,360 downwards.
TCCGTGCCATAATTTAAAAGTACTCTGATGCCCCAATCCACTGCAGATACACCTGATTCCCCTGCACTGCCTCGACTGTCACCCCGAATATTGACTCAAAACATGATGGCAAGTGTGACACCTTTGTGGCTCCTCAAGAGAAAGCAGAATATCCTTGTGTCAACTCTACAGGAAGCCCAACACTACTTTGGCAGCTCAAAAGGAAAGCAGACCTGCATGTCTCCACACGAGACAAGGCCTGACTCCCCTCTTGAAACTCCATAGGAACCCCGAGATCCATGTCAGCCCTGGAGAGGAAACCTGAGGTTCTGGCCTCAACTCCAGATAAGGAAATAGGTCCCAGTACCGACTGGAGAGGAATCACGAGAGGCCCCTTGCAACTTGCATGGAGACTTGACTTTCCACAGGCAACACTAGCGGGTCCCTGATGTCCCCGTCGTAACTCGAGAGGAACCCCGAGTGTCCTGCCACAACTCAAGAAAAGCCCCATTGTTCCCTCCTCATTTTGAAATGAGCATCTGCCCGGAGCCAGCACAGGAGATCCCACCCATGAGAAAGCTCATGTGGCTGAAGCCTTACAGGCAAATTTGAGTCAGGGCTTGAGGGACCCTCTGGACCTACTCGAGCAACTACCCAAAACCAGAATCTGCCTGTCCTGCTATTTTTCACCAACTCCTCTGCTACCAACTGGGGACTGTCTCTGACCCCCTTTCTCTCAAGGAAATTAACTTAGAGCTCTAGTTTATAAGTCTCCTGGATATGTAATTGGTGTCTTTCAATTCAAACCCCTCTGATAGCTTCCTAACTTGCCTGACAGGTTTATCCGGACTTTTTCACCTCCGCATGTGATTGTTTACAGCCTCCCAACTGTGAGAGGTACAGGAAGCTTAAAACATTCTAGGGATGTATAGCCTTTTGAGGAGTTAAAAATCATGNCTTTCAATTCAAACCCCTCTGATAGCTTCCTAACTTGCCTGACAGGTTTATCCGGACTTTTTCACCTCCGCATGTGATTGTTTACAGCCTCCCAACTGTGAGAGGTACAGGAAGCTTAAAACATTCTAGGGATGTATAGCCTTTTGAGGAGTTAAAAATCATGAGAATAGAACTGGTTAAGGGTTTCATTGTTGAGCCAATACTTGCTGCCAAGTTTTCATATCTTTTATTTGTTGATATAGTTTGTATATAGAAAAAACAGGTAGCAACTCTGGCATCAGCAACATTATATCTTTGAGTTAAGTACTTTGTTGTAACCCACTGCACCTTTGCCCTATAGGAATGTAACTTTATTTGGAACTTTAAGGGTGATGCAGATTAAAGAAAAAACACTTCAAGTTTTCTCAGTTCAGTTCAGTCACTCAGTCGTGTCCGACTCTTTGTGACCCCATGAATCGCAGCACGCCAGGCCTCCCTGTTCATCACCATCTCTCGGAGATCACTCAGACTCACATCCATCGAGTCCATGATGCCATCCAGCCATCTNCTGGAATTCCATCACCTCAGGAGGGCCTAGAGGATCTATCCCACGTTGAAGGTCAGGAACGGCGGCGGTAAGGAGATATCCCTCGTCCAAGGTCAGGAACAGTGGCTGTGCTTTGCTGAAACAGCCGTGAAGAGATACCCCACACCCAAGGTAAGAGAAACCCAAGTAAGATGATAGGTGGTGCAAGAGGGCCTCAGAGGACAGACATACTGAAACCATACTCACAGAAAACTAGTCAATCTTATCACACTAGGGCCACAGCCTTGTCTAAATCAATCAAGTTTTCTGGTTGATAAATATTCATCAAGGAAAAGATCCATAAAATGTTAACAGGCCTCTTGGCAAGAAGATAATGTAAATCACCTGAGACGTTTTGCATATGGGAAAGTATGCAGAAAGAAAGCGTGGTATTGATAAGGGTCAGGACTGCTGCCCCTGCATGACTCTGCAGCTTCCATTATGTTAAACTTAGGGTATATAAGCTCCTTCTGAAAAGAAAGCTACAGGTCTTGCATAAGCTTGACCTCCCTTGTCGTACTTTCTTTCTTTACTTCTTTTTCAGGCTGATCCCTTGGGATGCAGGGTTCCTCCATGTTCAATTCTTTTCCAGTGCTTCTGAGACCCACACGAGAGGGACCCCAAGGCAGGAAACTCTCTCCTATTTAAGTGGGCATCTGTGGCCTTGGGATGCTGTTGGCTTTCTGTGTAAACCAAGGAATATCAGACTCTTTTCTCTCCTCTATTCTCTTAACTGCAAAATCATTCTGTATGTCTCTATATATCTATATATCTCTCTCACCTAGCCGTCCACAGTTCGATACCCTGCATCCAGTTGTAAACCAAGGAATATCAGACTCTTTTCTCTCCTCTATTCTCTTAACTGCAAAATCATTCTGTATGTCTCTATATATCTATATATCTCTCTCACCTAGCCGTCCACAGTTCGATACCCTGCATCCAGCCAGGGTTGGACCCTGGTAAGGGTCCATTTCCCTGTTTCATCAGGAAAAGAATCTAGGAGTTCCCCTCACAGCTCAAGATAAGGCGGTCTTGAGAGGAATTCCAGGGGTCGTGCCACAATTCCAAAAGACCCAGATGCCCCAAACGACTCCAGATAAAGTTTATTCCCCTGCACTGACTCGACTGTCACCCTGAGTATAGACACAAAACACGATGGAAGCTGTGACAGCCCGGGGCATCTCTAGAGAAAGCCACAGATCCCTATGTCAACTCAACAGGAAACCTGACACTACTTTTACAGCTTGAGAGGAAAGAGGACTTCCATGTCTCCACACAAGACAAGGCCTGACTCCCCTGTTGAACCTCCATAGGAACCCTGAGATCCATGTCAGCACTGGAGAGGAAACCTGAAGTTCCAGCCTCACTTCCAGATGAGGACCTAGAACTGGGCACCAACTAGAGAGCAATCTCGAGAGGCCCCTCGCAACTCGAATGGAGACTTGACTTTCCTGAGGCAAGATGAGCGGGTCCTTGAGGTCCCCGTTGTAACTTGAGAGAAACCCCACGTTTCCTGCTGCAACTTGAGAAAAACCAGGACATTCTCCCCTCAACGCTAGATGAGGCCCTTTTCCACTGTGGCATCTCAAGAGAAATCCCACTTTCCCTCTTGAGCCTCGAAAGGTTCCTTGACACCCTTGATGCCACTCAAGAAGTTCCCCGACATACCCATCTCCACTCAAGAGGAACACCGAGGGTCCCATCACAACTCAAGAAGAGCCCCGTTTTTCCCTCCTCATCTCGAGATGAGGGTCCATTTCCCTGCTTCGTCGGGAAAGGAATCCCAGCATTCCAGTTGCACCTCAAGAGGAGGCAGTTTCAGCTTGAAACACCAGAGGAACTCCAGGGGTCATGCCACAATTCAAAAAGACCCTGAGGTCCCAGTCCACTCCAGATACACCTGATTCCCCTGCACTGACTCGACTGTCACCCCGAGTATCGACTCAAATCACGGTGGTCAGTGTAACAGCCCTGTGGCACCTCGAGAGAAAGCCACAGATCCCTATGGCAATTTGACCACACTCCCTTTGCTGCTTATCTTGGGACCCCTCCACCTCCCCAATAGTGGACTGAAATGGAGACTGGAAGGTCACCTTCTCTTATTTAAAAGACCTCCTGAGGGTGTGGGGTCTTTCTGGCCAGCTGGTGCTTCCTGGACTCTCCCCATCTCACCCAGCCTGCTCTCCCCTGGGGTGTGGACACACCCAGCCCACAGACTTCTGAACCACATCTGCAGGGGCTTGCTTGAGGCAGAGATACCCCAGGAAACCCCCATCCACACACACAGGGAAAGGACTCAGGGTTACCTGGGTGGGATGGGAGAGGGTCCCTGGCTCAGGCTGGAGCTCCCATGTTGCCTTTATGTACCTTCAGGCATAGGGCCAGAGGCCTCTCGAGGGGGCCCTGAAGTAGCACTGACTGCGTTCCCACACACTCTGCCATTGAGCTCTCCTGAGGCCCCGGCCTCTGGGGAGGGGCAAACAGCAAAACATCCTGGCTGCCCGCAAACTGGCTGGGGGCTCCTCTCCACTCTGAGGCCTGGAGATCTGATTTCCGTGTTGTGTTGGATTCTGTTGCCAGGAAGAGACATCATTTCCTGGGTTCATTGCCGAGGTCCCTTACACAAAGCTCCCCAAGCGAACTTCTGGGTTTCTGTCTGTTCACCCACCCCCTTAGGCCATGTGCAGGCACAGTGACACTCACATCGCTCACCCCATAGCTTTGTCAGGCCTGGGTGCAGCCAGGGCCTGAGCTCTGAGGACACAGCTCTTTCAGACAGGCTCCTTGTTTTCATCTGTAATGTGGACCTTGACAAGCCATATGCCCCTCAGGGTTTATCTAGTCTCTCCATTTGCAGAGTGCGTTCCATTTCTCATCTACTGCCTTGGTCTGTCAGCTTACAACACCTACAAGCCTTTCAACCTGGGGCTGGTATGACATGGAGCTTGTGCCCCGGGACTTCCCAAAGGCAAGATTCAATACATGGATGACCTAGCAAAGAATGTGGCAAAAACTGGCCTGGATGGGCTCTGGGAGCTACGAAAAGGTCAGGAATAGTGTCAGGAAGACTGACACTACTTTTACAACTTGAGAGGAAAGCAGACTTGCTTATCTCCACATGAGACGAGGCCTAAATCCCCTGTTGAAACTCTATAGGAACCCCTAGATCTATGTAAACACTGGAGAGGAACACTGAGTTTCTGGGCTCAACTCGAGATGAGGACATAGGCCTCTGTACCAACTGGAGAGGAATCTCGAGAGGTCCCTCGCAACACGCATGGAGAGTAGATTTTCCTGAGACAACATGAGCGGGTCTCTGAGGTCCTGGTCGTAACTTGAGAGGAACACCAAGTTTCTTGCCACAACTCGAGAAAAACCAAGATATTCTCCCCTCAATGCGAGATGAGGTCCATTTCCAATGCAGGGTCTTGAGAGAAATCCCAGCTCCCTCTTGACTCTCGCAATTGTCCTTGACACCCTTCATGCAACTCAAGAAGTTCCCCGACATACCCGTCTCCACTCGAGAGGATCACCGAGTGTCCTGCCACAAGTCAAGAAGAGCCCCATTTTCCTCTCCTCATCTCGAGATGAGGGTCCACTTCCCTGCTTCATTGGGAAAGAATCCAGGTGTTTCTGTCACACTTCAAGTGGAGGCCATCTCAACTTGAAACTCGAGAGGACCTCTGGGGGTCGTGCCACCATTCCAAAATACCTCGATGTCCCAATCCACTCCAGGTACAGCTGATTTCCTGCACTGACTCGACTGATACCCCAAGTATGGATTCAAAACACGATGACTGGTGTGACAGCCCAGTGGCACCTCAAAAGAAAGCCACAGATCCCAATGTTAACTTGACAGTAAGCCTGACACTACTTTTCCAGCTCAAGAAGAGAGCAGATTGTCTGTCTCCACAAGGGATGAGGCCTGATTCCCCTGCTGAAATTCCATAGGAATCCCGAGATCCATGTCAGCACTGGAGAGGAAGCCTGAGGTTCCAACCTCAGCTCCAGATGAGGACCTAGGACCCAGCACTGACTGGAGAAGAATCCCTAGAGGCCCCTCACAACTCTCATGGAGATTTGACTTTCCTGAGGGAACACGAGGGGATCTCTGAGGTCCCCTTCCTAACTCGAGAGGAACCCCAAGTTTCCTGCCACAACTCAAGAAAAACGAGGAGATTCTCCCCTCAATGCGAGATGAGGCTCTTTTCTGCTGTAGCATCTCAAGAGAAATACGACCTGCCCTCTTGAGCTTCGAAAGGGTCCTTGACACCCTTGAGGCAACTCAAGAAGTTGCCGACATACCCGTCTCCACTCGAGAGGTACCCCGTGTGTCCTGCCACAACTCAAAAAGAGCCCCATTTTTCCCTCCTCATCTTGACATGAGGGTCTGCCGGGAGTGCACAGGAGATCCCACCCATGACAAAGGTCACAAGGATGAGGCCTTACAGGCAAAGACGACTCAGGACTTGAGGGATACTCTGGACCTGCTCGAGCATCTACCCAAAACCAGAATCTGCCAGTTCTGCTATTTTTTCACTAACTCCTTTGTTATCAATGGGGAGCTGTCCCTGACCACCTTTCTCAGAAGAAAATTAACTTAGAGCTCAAGTTTATAAGTCTCTTGGGCATGTAGTTGGAGTGTTTAAATTCAATCACCTCTGATAGCTTTCTAACTTGCCTGACAGGTTTATCTGGACTTTTTCAACTCTGCATGTGATTGTTTACAGTCTCCCAGCTGTGAGAGGCACAGGAATCTTAAAACATTCTAGGTATGTAGAGGTTTTCAAGGAGTTAAAAATCATGAGAATATAACTGGTTAAGGGTTTCATTGTTGAGCCAATACTTGCTGCCAAGTTTTCATATCTTTTATTTGTTGATATAGTTGGTATATAGAAAAAAAAAAAAACAGGTAGTAGCCCTGGCACCAGCAACATTAGATCTTTGAGTTAAGTACTTTGTTGTAATCCATGGCACCTTTGTTCTATATGAATGTAACTTAACTTTATTTAGTACTTTGACAGTGATGCAGATTAAAGAAAAAACACTTCAAGGGAAAATGAGTTTTCTGGTTGATTAACATTCATCAAGGAAAAGAGCCATAAAATGTTAACAGGCCTCTTGGTCAGAAGATAATGTAAATCACCTGAGACCTTTTGCATATGGAAAAGTATGCAGAAAGAAAGCCTGGTATCGATAAGGGTCAGGAATGCTGCCCCTGCATGACTCTGCATCATCCATTATGTAAAACATAGGATATATAAGCTCCTTTTGAAAATAAAGCTTGGCCTCCCCATGTCGTACTTTCTTTCTCTTTTACTTTTCTTCAGGTTGATCCCTTGGGGTGCAGGGTTCCTCCATGTTCACTTCTCTGCCTTGGCTTCTAAGACCCATGTGAGAGAAAGCCCAAGGCGGGGCACCCTCTGCTATTCAAGCAGGCACCAGTGGCCTACGTGAATGGTGTAAGTCCCTTGTATTGGGACTTTATTGGCTTTCTGTGTAAACCAAGGAATATCAGCTTCTGTTCTCTCCTCTATTCTCTTAACTGCAAATTCTTTCCTTATCTCTCTCTATATCTATATATCTCTCTCGCCTCACTGTCCATGATTTGGATACCCTGTATCCAAACAGGGCTGGATCCCGGTAAGAGTCCATTTCCCTGCTTAGTCAGGAAAGGATTACAGGTGTTCCTGTTGCAACTCAAGAGAAGGCGGTCTCAACGTGAAACTTGAGAGGAACTCCAGGGGTCGTGCCACAATTCAAAAAGACCTCCAAGTAAGAAACCACTCCAGGTCCCCCTGACTCAAAACACGATGGCAGGTTTGACAACCCTGTGGCACCTCAAGAGAAAGCCACAGATCGCTAAGTCAACTCCACAGGAAGCCTGACACTACTTTTACAGCTCAAGAGGAAAGCGGACTTACATGTCTCCACACAAGACGAGTCCTACTCCCCTGTTGAAACTCGATAGGAACCTCGAATCCATGTCAGCACTGGAGAGAAACACTGAAGTTCCAGCCTGAACTCCAGAGGAGGATCTAGGCCCCAGCACCAACTGGAGAGGAATCCGAGAGGCCCCTTGCAACTCGCATGAAGACTTGACTTTCCTGAGGCAACATGAGCGGGTCCCTGAGGTCCCCGTCGTAACTCGAGAGGAACCACAATTTCCTGCTGCAACTTGAGGAAAACCAGGAGAATCTCCCCTCAATGCGAGATGAGCCCCTTTTCCACTGCGGCATCCCACTTTCCCTCTTGAGCCTCAAAAGGGTCCTTGACACCCTTGATGCAACTCAGATAATTTCCCTGACATAGCCATCTCCACTCGAGAGGAACACTGAGTGTCCCACCACAAATCAAGAAGAGCCCCGTTATTCTCTCCTTGTCTTGAGATGAGGGTCCATTTCCCTGTTTCGACAGGAAAGAAATCCTGGTGTTCCTGTCGCACCTCAAGAGGAGGCAGTCTCAACTTGAAACTCGAGAGGAACTCTACTGGGGTCCAGCCCCAGTGTCTCCAGGGTAAATCAAAGTGGGGACAGAGTCGGCATCTACAACAAAATTATTTAATTAAAGATATGGAGAGATATTAGGGAAGAATAGTGTAATAGGAAAATTAGTGGAGAAAAGAGGCTGAATAACTTGGTTTATGTGTAGAACCAATAAAACTCTGGGACAAGGGGTTTGCACAGCCTACGTAGGCCTCAGGCATCTTCCCGGTCTCCTGGAAGAACAGAGCCGCAAAGTGCCTCCCCATTCAGATCTTAGAAGCCCAGGCAAAATTAGTAGGCTCGGCGAGCTTCCATGTTCCAGATGGGAATACAGCCAGAAAAGAAGAGAGCAAGAAAACATGACATGGGGGAAACCAGTCTTTCCAGGAACTGGTCCCATTTCTTTATTTTCCAGGGCCACTTTTATACTTTAATTAATATATAGAGATAAATGGGAAATACAAAGTCATGTGAGGTCAGCTGTCCTGACTCTTATTAAAACCATGCTTTCTTTCTGCATTCCTTCTGATATAAAAAGTTTTCAGGTGATTTATATTATCTTCTGGCCAAGAGGCCTGCTAACATTTTATGACCCTTTCTGATGATGATTAGTCAACCCGAAAACTTATTTTCTCCAAAGGTGATTTTTCTTGAGTCAGGCACCACCCTCCAAAGGTACCAGATAAAGTTGCATTCCTACAAGGCAAAGGTGCAGTGGGCTATAATCAAGAAAAGAATTTACTTAGTATAAGGTCTAACGTGATTAATATCAAGGTTAATACTTATTTCTCCTATATTCTAGTTATATCAATTGGTGTGTATAAGGGGCAAGGGATATGGAGGCTTAGCAGCAAATATTGGCTTAACAATGAAACCATCCACCAGTATAATTTCTAACTAACTCGCTAATACTATACTAATAATTTTCTAACTTTTCCAAAGAATCTGTATTTAGAAAGTTTATAGCATCTCATGCCTCTCATGTTTGGGAGGCTGTGAACAATCACATGTGGCTGGACAAACCTGTCAAGCAGGTTAGAGAGCCATCAGAGGAGCTTGTGGAATGAAACACTCTTGTTACACCCAGGATATTTATTAACTGGAGATCTAAGTTAGCTCCTTTTCATAGAGAGTTGGTGGGTGATAGCCCCCCATAATGTCAGAAGTGTAGGTGAAAGCATAATGCAGTAAGGTAGGCAGACTCTGGTTTTGGGGGTAGATGCTCGAAAATGTCCAGGGGGACCCCTGAGACCTGATCCCGCCTTTGCCTATGTCAACCCTCCTTCCTCATGACCTTTGCCATGGGCAGGATTCCTCACACTGGCTCTTGGCATCTTCCCCTTTTTTTATTTCTTAAAACAGCCAGATGCAGTTCAGTCGCGAGCTTCTGGCTGCTCTGCCGAAGGATCCTGACAATACAAGAAAGAATGATTATGAGAAGCAAGATTAGAGCACCACAGGAGCATAACGGAAAATAGTAGACAGAATGTTCTTTCCAGAAATGAAGTTAGAGAAACTGGGGAAATGTCATTAGCTGCTCCAGCAGCAGTAAAATCCAATTGAGAGTGTTCCATGGTCTGTATCTGATTATGAAGTTTCCCTAAATCCAGGCCAATATCAGAGCTGTTCCAAACACCTGAAATAACATTTTTATTTTTTTTTCCATTCATAATCTGTCTCATTTACTTTCAAGGATGTAGCGCATATCCACCAGTAGTCAGTGTGACATGATAGAGCCATTTTTATTTTTAGGGCTTGCAGTTCAGTCCCAATATGCATTATTGCCTCTTCTAAGGCATCAACCCTCATCTCTAACTTCCTATCTATAGCTTCTTGTGTTGCCAGTGTTAAAGAAACATTTTTAGACATGGTATCAACATATTGAGCAGTATGCACTTGTTGAGTCAATGATGTGCTGCCAAGTAACAGAAGTGATTGAGGCTATTAAAGCTGATATCCCTAAAATAAGTAAGCCCACAAACCGCCATTATCACATCAAATCCTGTAGTTGTTGTAACACAGCAAGACCATAATTATCATACCAATGAGTAGCTACAGTTACAGTTACATGTATCATGAGACAGGGTGGATGTTTCAACACTAGAAAAGAACAAACATTGTAATAAGAGGTTAAACAAGATGAAAGCATACATTGTTCACAAGTCACTACATTGGGTCCACCTGAATAATTCACTTGTATATTAAGTTTTCCGGAATTGTTTGCAAAGAGAAAAACATAAGGAGAGGGTAGACAAGCTAAAATAGAGTAAATAGAATTATTTTTTTCTCCTCCAAGTATTCTGTAATAAATCATTTAATTATAAGTACAAGATTTCCAAATCGGATACCCTGAATGATCATCTATAATGTTCCATTTGACATCTGAGGGAGCAACCGAGTAGGTCCTGAGTCACCAGCCCATGGACTTGCTGGAATTTGTGCTATAGCAGCTCTGTCAGTCCCGCTGGGATCTCTATGTTTATCTTGCCTCTCTTGCTGGCGGGCGCCCAGGCACTGCCCTTGTCCCCTTGCTAAACCGGCCTCAGGCCCAGTGGGGGTCAAGCGAGTGCAGATGGACCCTGGCGGGGCCACCGGCTGCAAGCGCGGCACACTGGGCCCAGCAGCCAGGCTGGCCCTGCCCATGGCTCCTGGTGCTCAGCTGTTCCATGCGGCGGTGGCAGCAGCAGGGCCAGAGGAGTGCCCTTCCTCTTTTGTGATTGAAGCAATGGAGGAACCAGATGTCTGGGGGACTGCAACATGGCAAATCAGTCTGTCCAGGATCCAAATTGGTGAACTGTGTCCTGTGGGAAAACACAAGCACATCCTTGACTGCTAGTTTACAATGGGTCAGGACCTTTCCATTGTCTGGAGAGGAGGTCCTTCCACTTTACCAACGGCTTTACATTTTGTTGCTCCGGACACCAATGACAAAGCATTTCAGTGATTCCAGATGAATCAGCATTTAGATTATTTACTACAAAGAGAACATGTTGCAAGATTTGATAGGGAGAGCTATACTTAAATTCCCTTTATTTTAATTTTTGAATTTGTATTTTTATTGTCTAATGTGCTCTTTACACTATGGCTTGTCCCTGTGGATTATAGGGGATGCCCATGTTATGTTTTATTGGAAATTTTATACAAAATTCTTGGAAAGATTTAGAAGTGCAAGCAGGAGCATTATCAGTTTTCAAAACTTTTGTCAGACCCAAATATGAAAAATAAGTAAAGAGATGTTGTATTACATCTTTATAAGAAGTTTTTCCATTATCTGACCAATCAGTAAAAGCTATCTGAGCATCTGGAATAGGGAACTGTTTGTATCTAACAGGAAAAATGACTGGGTGTCTGGATATAAAATTTAACAAGACATGTGAGGGTAAATGATGCAAAATTTGACCAAAATAATTTCCTATAGCAATCTGCCAAACTTCATCAAACATTAAAAGAGCATCAAGCTGTTCCATACTATATGGAATTGCAATTTCTGATGGCTCTTTACCAAATAATTCAAAGTTCTGCTTTCTTCCTTTATGAAGCCTAGATAAGAAGCCATTACATTTTTTTAGCTTGAGCAGTAAGATTGACCCATTCTAAGGGGCTGTTTTGCCATAAAACTCTGGTAGGGACAGTAGAGGTTGCTAGGCAAAAGAATTGCCAGTTTGCTGCTGAATCAATTGTTTTTACATAGCTATCAGATAAGGCTTTTTCTACTTTGCCTAGGGTTTCCTGAACCTCAGCAGTTAATTGTCTTTTTGAAGTTGGATCGAGATTCCCAGGCAAAATGTTAAAAAGAGGCTTTAATTTGGAAGTGGTTAATTTTAAATAGGGCCTAATCCAATTAATATCACTAAAAAGTTTTTGATAATCATTTAAAGTAACAAGAGGTTTTTTTCTTAATTGTAGCGGGACATAAGTCACTGTTTCTGAATTTAAAACCCTTCCTAAGTAAATTATGGGTGGGTTAGTTTGCATTTTCTCTGGGGCAAGTTTTAAGCCTCTAGCTGACAATGCCTGAGTTAAATCTTGGAGAATGGTTTGTAAATGAGTTCTATCTGGATGAGCTATTAAAATATCATCCATACAGTGAATCATATATACTTGTTCATATTTAGCTCTAATATTTTCTAAAGTGGCATTGACAAATTTTTGACATAAGGTAGGGCTATTTTTCATTCCCTGAGGTAACACTTACCACTGAAACCTTAAATAAGGCTGTTTAAGATTTTCTGATGGCAGACTAAAGGCAAATCGCTTTATATCCTCAGCATTTAAGGGAATGGTGAAAAAACAATCTTGTAAATCAATTACAGTTATATTATATCCCCTGGAACGGCTACTGGGGAAGGGAGCCCTGGCTATAAAGCCCCCATGTCCTCCGTAGTGCCAGTTGTTCAGAAATTAACGTTTTAGCTTCCAATAATTTTTCTTTAGGCAGAGGCCATTGTTCCACCCACACTGGGTCTTGAGATTTCCATGTAATGGGGTCGGTAGCAAAAACAATGGCCTCCATTATAAATTTGGATATCCCAATCCAGTATGTAGCCGTCGAGGAGTTGGGCAAATTGGCTCAATTTTTCCTGTCTGTTGTTTACCAATTCCTTTTAATGGATCATAGCCCATTTGCAGCATTTGAGAGGTCACTTTATCATCGGGGCTAAAAAATAACACTCCCATTTGAGACAGTACGTCCCTCCCCCATAGGGTAAAGAGGAGTGAAGGTACTACATATGGTTGGAAAGTTCCATGAGTATCATCAAATTGCCAATCTAAGATTTTTGCTCTCTTAACTACTGCGGGAGCTGTTCCTAATCCCACCAACTCATTTTCAGTAGTATGAGTGGGCCAGGAGCTGGGCCAGTCTTTTCCTGAAATACAAGAAACATCTGCTCCTGTGTCTAAAACCCCCACAATAGACTTGCCACTGACCAGAATACTTTTCATAGAGCATTTCTGAGTAATTTCTGTTACCCAAAAAATCATGTCACTAGACCCAAGTCCTTTGTCTTGCCTTTCATTCTGAGTAGCTGTATGTCCAATTGCAGTGTGGTAAAGCAAAAATAAAAGTTGAGTTATTCTTTGTCCCTGATGTGTTTGTAAAGTTTTAGTTGGGGGTGAAATCATTATCTGAATTTCTACTGTATAGTCTGAATCAATTACTCCAGAGATAATTGTGAGGCCTTGCATGGCTAAAGAGCTTCTGCCTAATATAATTCCCACCAAACCTGTCGGTAATGGGCCTTTAACCCCTATAGGGTTTTCAATAGTGGGGTTATCTGGTGTTAATATTGTTGAGGTGGTAGAACTGAGGTCCAGTCCTGAGCTAGCTGAGCTTGATTGGAACAGCTTGCTGTCTCTGTTTAGCAGGACATTACTGGCAAAAATGCCCCTTTGGGCCATAAGAAAACCATTTTTTATTTGTAAAATCCTTTTTATTATGATTATTTTTATTTCTTTTTTTCTCTCTCTCTTTTTTTTTTTTTTTTGCTTTGGTGAGTCCGCCCTGAGGGGGTTTTTTGAAAGGAGCAGGCTCTGTTTTAAAAGTTCCTTTGTTTTAAAAAATCTCTTTATCTTTTTCAGCCTTAGGCAATGCTCTGGGAGGCATTGGAGGCAAAGTGGGGAGGCGCAAGTGGAGGTGGTGGTGGGGTGGTCACCTTAAATCAGAAAGTGGTGGATAAATTTTTAAAGGTTTGTGTAGAGGGGGAGGGGGCTCGCCAGGGCACCCGGCCGCAGTGTCCTGTAAGCCCTCTCCTTCCTTGGGAGGTAGAGCATGGTCTCCCTCCTTTTCTTCATCAATGGCAGAAAGTATGATCTGTGTAGAAGGTGGAGACCCACCACCAACCACCGCTATAGCCTCTCCCATAGACTATCTAACAGCCTCATGACAGGGGTCCAGAACATTTCTTATCATATTCCACAGAGCAAAAGCATCTACAGGCCCATGCAAAGTATAATAAGTTTTCAGCTATTTTCCTAGCTTCACCCAGGAATCTAAATTAACAGTGCCCTCTTCTGGAAACCAAGGATATTGATCTTATAAAAATGTAAAAAGGGATTGAATATTGGCTTTCTTAACTTTAATTCTGTTCGGGTGCCACTTGCTGGGGTCCAGCCCCGGTGGAACCAAGGTAATTCAAAGCGGGGACGGAGTCAGCATTTACAAGAAAATTATTTAGTTAAAGATATGGAGAGAGATTAGGGAAGAATAGTGTAGTAGGAAAATTAGTGGAGAAAAGAGGCTGAAAAACTTGGTTTACGTGGAGAACCAATAAAACCCGGGAAAAGGGGTTTGAATTGCCTATGTAGACCACAGGCATCATCCCAGACTCCCAGAGGAGCAGAGACTCAAAGTGCCTCCCCGTTCAGATCTTAGAAGCCCAGGCAAAATTAGTAGCCTTGGCGAGCTTCCACACTCCAGATGGGAATTCAGCCAGAAAAGAAGAGAGCGAGAAAACATGACACAGGGGAAACCAGTCTTTCCAGGAACTGGTCCTGTTTCTTTATTTTCCAGGGCCGCTTCTATACTTCAAGTCATACATAGAGATAAATGGGAAATACAAAGTCACACGGGGTCAGCAGTCCTGAGCTTTATTGAAACCACACTTTCTTTCTGCATTTCTTCTGATATAAAAAGTTCTCATGTGATTTATTTATTTATTTATTTATTTATTTATTTTAACCCTTCAACACTTCCCACTCTTACTCACCCTGTCTATCCTACAGGGGGGTCTGCAGCGCCCTGAGTGGGTCCTATCCATCATGAACACTCAACACTGGGGGAACAACAGGGCTGATGACCCTACTTGCTCCGTACTAGGGGAACAACAGGGCAGATGACCCTATCTGTCCAGAGCAATAGAGCTGAGGGCCCTACTTGCTCCAAGGTGGTGGCAATAGGGCTGATGACTTTAACTGCTCGGGAAACCTACCTTTGAATTGCCTGTTCCGGGCACCACTTGCTGGGGTCCAGCCCCAGTGGATCCAGGGAATTCGAAGTGAGGACAGCCTTGGCGAGGAAAATTTATTTATCTATTAATATAAGATTAGATTAGGAAGAAATAGTGTAGTAGGAAATTTAAGTGGAGAAAAGAGGCTGAATAACTTGGTTTACAGGGAAGGCCAATAACGTTCCAGACAAGGAGCTTGTACCATCTACATTGGGCCACCGGCACCCGCTTGAATATCTAAGGGTGCCCCACCTTAGGCTCCTTTTCACGCAGGTCTTAGAAGCCAGGACAAGTAAGTAGACTTGGTGAGCCGCCCACTCCAGATGGGAACTCAGCCTGAAATTAGAGTAAAGAGGAAAGGGAGGGAGAGGGAGAAAAAGAAAGAGAGAGAGAGAGAGAGAGACAGGGGGAGCCTGATTCCCAAGAAACTAGGCCGAGAGACTAGTCCGAGAAACTAGTCCATCCTTTATTGTTCAGAAGGCCTTTTATACTTTTGATAAAATATGGAGATCAATGGGCAACACAAAGTTATGCAGTGTTAGCAGCCCAGACTCATCAGAAACAGGCTTTTCTCTCTGCATACCTAATTGTATACACAAGTCTTAGATAATTTACATCTTCTTCCAGCCAAAAAGGGCCAATTAACATTTTACAGCCTTTTTTCTGATAAGGGTTTGTCAACCAGAAGACTTCTTTGTGTTGATCTTTCCAAAGTCTGGTGCCACACTCAGAAAGCACTAAATAAAGTTACATTCATACATAGCAAAGATACAGCAATTTATAACAAGTAAAAGGAGTACAGTGATTTATAACAAAAGAAAATCTAGTGTTTCTAACATCAAAACTACTATATATCTTTTCCCATATCCCATTTACTTTGATTAACATCCTCCCACGTGCCTAAAAGATAAGGAGTATGGAGGCCTGGCAGCAATGATTGAGTCAACAGTGAAAACCGGTCACCAATATGATTTGTAACTCTTTAGAAAAGGCTCTGTTTCTTTAAGATGCTTCTAAGCTTTGTGGCTCTCGTTCTCTTTTGCTCAAAAATATTCTCCCTATCCTTTTCAACCTTAGGCAATGTTCTGGGAGGCTTTGGATGCAAAGTGGGGAGTTCTTAAGCCCTGGGGAGTCACAAGCAGAAGTTGCAGTGGTCCCTTAAATAAGATAAATTTTTTTTAAAGGTTTGGTTTGTGTAGAGGGGGAGGGGGCTCTCCAGGGCACTCGGCCGCTGTGTCCTCTAAGCACTCTCCTTCCTCAGGAGGAAGAGTGCAGTCTCCCTCATTTTCTCTGTCAATGGCAGCAAATATGATCTGCGTGGAAGATGGAGACCCACTACCATCCACCACTATAGCCTTTCTCATAGGCTAAATAACAGCCTCATGATGGGGGTCCAGAACATTTCTAGNGAGGAAGAGTACAGTCTCCCTCATTTTCTTTGCCAATGGCAGAAAATATGATCTGCGTGGAAGGTGGAGACCCACTACCATCCACCGCTATAGCCTTTCTCATAGGCTAATTAACAGCCTCATGATGGGGGTCCAGAACATTTCTAGTCATATCCCACAGAACAAAAACATTTACAGGAACTTTTTCGGGCTCATGCAAAGTATAATAAGTTTTTAGCTGTTTTGTACCTTCACCCAAGTATCTAAATCCCTTTTCTGGAAACCAAGGACACTGCTGTTGTAACAAAAGACTTTTTATCTTTATCTTTTGTTTAACAGTTGCTAAATTACTTCTAAAAAGAGTTGTCATTCTTTTGACTCATTGTTACCCGTGTCATAAAATTAAGATTTATAGAAAATCTCCCTTGACGAAAAGGTTTTACCTTAGCCAAGGGGGGGTTTTTAACCTGAAGAAAACAGGTTTCTTTCAACCTCTAGAGAACCAGGTTTCTCTTAAACTCTTCAACACTTCCCACTCCTACTCACCCTGTCTATCCTACTGGGGGGTCTGCAGCACCCTGAGTGGGGTCCTATCCGTCCTGAACACTCAGCACTGGAGAAACAACAGGGCTGATTGTTCTGAGCAATAGGGCTAATGACCCTACTTGCTCCAAGGGAGTGGCAATAGGGCTGATGACCTTAATTGCTCGGGGAACCTACCTTCGAATTGCCTGTTCTGGGCATCACTTGCTGGGGTCCAGCCCTGGTGGATCCAGGGGATTCGAAGTGGGGACAGCCTTGGTGAGGAAAACTTATTTATTTGTTAATATAAGATTAGATTAGAAAGAGATAGTATAGTAGGAAAATTAAGTGGAGAAAAGAGGCTGAATAACTTGGTTTACGAGCTGAACTAATAAAACTTCAGACAAAAAATTTGCATCGTCTACGTTCGGCCACCGGGGTCCGTTTGAATCTCTGAAAGTGCCCCACCTTGGGCACTCTCTCTCTCTCACAGAACTTAAAAGCCAGGGCAAGTAAGTAGACATGATGAGCCGCCTGCTCCAGATGGGAATTCAGCCTGAAATTAAAGTAGGACGAGGAGACACGGGGGCAATCAGTCCAGCAACTGATTCCATTCCTCTATTGTTCAGAAGGCCTTTTATACCCTTGATTGTACATACAGATCAATGGGCAATACAAAATTATGTGGCGTCAGCAGCCCTGACTCATCAAAACCAGGCTTTTTTCTCTGCATACCTAATTGTATACACAAGTCTTAGGTGATTTACATGTCCTCTAGCCAAAAGGTCAATTAACATTTTACAGCCTTTTTCCTGATAAGGGTTTGTCAACCAGAAGACTTATTTGTGTTAATCTTCCCAAAGTCTGGTGCCACTCTCAGAAAGCACTAAATAAAGTTACATTCTTACATAGCAAGGACACAAGGGGAGTGCAGTGATATACAACAAAGAAAAGTAATTAACTCAAAAGTCTAGTGTTGCTAACATCAAAACTACTATCTATCCTTTTCCATATCCCGTTTACATTGATTAACATCCTCCCAGGTGCCTAAAAGATAAAGAATATGGAGGTCTGGCAGCAGTCATTGAGTCAACAGTGAAAACCTTCACCAATGTAATTTTTAACTCCTTAGAAAAGGCTCTGTTTCTTTAAGATGCTTTTAAGCTTTGTGCTTCTCACGGTTGGGGGCTGTAAGAATTCACAAGCTGTAAGAGGTCTAGGGAACCTGTTAGGCAAGCAAGCTAGAGAGTTATCAGAGGGCATTTACCTGAAACATCCCTTTCAAATGCAGAAGACTAAAGCCTTGAATTGACTTTTCCAGAGAATATCAGAAGAGTGGAAAAGCAGAGTACAAAGGCCGGCAGATTCTTATTCTTTGGGGGGTGGATGCTCGGGAAATTCCAGGGGGAACCCCTGAAACCTGAACACGCCTTGCGTTTGCCAGGCTTCCTTCCACATGACCTTGTCATGGGCGGGATTCCTCACACTGGCTCCTGGCAGTTACGCAGTGTTAACAGCCCAGACTCATCAAAAACAGGCTTTTCTCTCTGCATACCTAATTGTATACACAAGTCTTAGATAATTTACATCTTCTTCCAGCCAAAAAGGGCCAATTAACATTTTACAGCCTTTTTTCTAATAAGGGTTTGTCAGCCAGAAGATTTATTTGTGTTGATCTTCCCAAAGTCTGGTGCCACACTCAGAAAGCACTAAATAAACTTACATTCATACATAGCAAAGATACAGCAATTTATAACAAGTAAAAGGAGTACAGTGATTTATAACAAAAGAAAATCTAGTGTTGCTAACATCAAAACTACTATATGTCTTTTCCCATATCCCATTTACATTGATTAACATCCTCCCAGGTGCCTAAAAGATAAGGAATACGGAGGCCTGGCAGCAATCATTGAGTCAACAGTGAAAACCTGTCACCAATATCATTTTTAACTCTTTAGAAAAGGGTCTGTCTCTTTAAGATGCTTCTAAGCTTTGTGCCTCTTGCGGTTGGGGGCTGTAAGCAATACACAAGCTGTAAGAGGTACAGGAGAACCTGTTAGGCAAGCTAGAGAGTTATCAGAGGGAGTTTAACTGAAACATCCCTTTCAAATGCAGAAGACTAAAGCCCTGATCTGACTTTTTCAGAGCATATCAGAAGAGTGGAAAACCAGAGTACAAAGGCCAGCAGATTTTTATTTTTTGGGGGGTGGATGCTCACGAAATTCCAGGGAAACACCTGAAACCTGACCATGTCCTTGCGTTTTGCCAGGCTTCCTTCCGCATGACCTTGTCACGGGCGGAATACCTCACACTGGCCCCTGACAGTGGCAATACCCCTGGAGTTGATCTCGACTTTCCTCTTGAGAGTGCCTCCTCCTGAGATGCGACAGGAATGCCAGGAATCCTTTCCCAGTGAAGCGGGGAAAGGAACCCTCATCTCGAGCTGTGGAGGGGACAACGGGGCTCCTCTTGAGTTGTGGCAGGACCCTCGGTGTTCCTATCGAGTGGAGACAGGTATGTCGGCGAATTTCTGAGCTGCAGCAAGGGTGTGAAGGACCCTTTCAAGATCCAAGAGGGAAGGTGTGATTTCCCTTGAGAGGCCCAAGCAGAAAACAGCCTCATCTTTCATAGAGGGGAGAATACCCTGGTTTTTATCGAGTTGTGGCAGGTCCCTCTTGAGTTACAACGGGCACCTCAAGGACCCGCTCATGTGGCCTCATGAAAGGCCAGTCTCCATGTGAGTTGTGAGGGGCCTCTCAGGATTCCTCTCCAATCTGTGCCGGGCCCTAAGTCCTCATCTGAAGCTGAGGCCAGAACCTGAGGTTTCCTCTTCAGTCCTGACATGTATCTTGGGGTACCTCTGGAGTCTCCACAGGGGATTCAGGCCTCGTCTGGAGTGGAGACATGCACGTCCACTTTCCTCCTGAGCAATAGCAGGAGTATCCTGCTCCCCGGTGAGTTGACACAGGGATCTGTGGCTTTCCCTCGAGGTGCCACAGGGCTGTCACACATGCCACCATTGTGTGAGTCGATACTCAGGGTGGCAGTCGAGGCAGTGCAGGGAAATCAGTTCATCTGGAGTGGACTGAGATATTTGGGGGTCTTTTGGAATGGTGGCAAGTGCAGAAAACAGCCTCATCTTTCATAGAGGGGAGAATACCCTGGTTTTTATCGAGTTGTGGCAGGTCCCTCTTGAGTTACAACGGGCACCTCAAGGATCCGCTCATGTGGCCTCATGAAAGGCCAGTCTCCATGTGAGTTGTGAGGGGCCTCTCAGGATTCCTCTCCAATCTGTGCCGGGCCCTAAGTCCTCATCTGAAGCTGAGGCCAGAACCTGAGGTTTCCTCTTCAGTCCTGACATGTATCTTGTGGTACCTCTGGAGTCTCCACAGGGGATTCAGGCCTCGTCTCAAGTTTTGACATGCACATCCTCTTTCCTCCTGAGCAATAGCAGCAGTATCCGGCTCCCCGGTGAGTTGACACAGGGATCCGTGGCTTTCCCTCGAGGTGCCACAGGGCTGTCACACGTTCCACCATTGTGTGAGTCAATACTTGGGGTGGCAGTCGAGGCAGTGCAGGGAAATCAGGTTCATCTGGAGTGGACTGAGACTTTCAAGGGTCTTTTGGAATGGTGGCAAGACCCCTGGAGTTCCTCTCGACTTTCCTGTTGAGAGCGCCTCCTCCTGAGTTGCGATGGGAATGCCGGGAATCCTTTCCCGATGAAGCAGGGAAAGGAACCCTCATCTCGAGCCGAGGAGGGTAGATCGGGGCTCCTCTTGACTTGTGGTGGACCCTTGGAGTTCCTCTCGAGTGGAGACGGGTATGTCAGGGAACATCTTGGGTTGCAGCAAGGGTGTGAAGACCCTTTCGAGGTCCAAGAGGGAAGATGTGATTTCCTTTGTGATACCACAGCAGAAAAGGGCCTCATCTCGCCTGGAGGGGGAATATCTCTTGATTTTTTTGAGTTGCCACAGGTCCCTCTCGAGTTAAGACAGGGACCTCAGCTACACACACGTGTGGCTTCAGGAAAAGCCAGTCTCAATGCGAGTTGTGAGGGGTCTCTCGGGATGCCTCTCCAGTCGGTTCCGGGTACCAAGTCCTCGTCTGGAGCTGAGGCCGGAACCTGAGATTGCATATCCAGTGCTGACTGATATGGATCTTGGGGTTCCTCTGGAGTCTGCACAGGGGAGTCAGGCCTCGTCTGGAGTGGACACACGCACGTCCGCTTTCCTCTCGAGCTGAAGCTGCGGTGTCAGCCTCCCATTGGGTTGACACAGGGATCTTTGGCTTTCCATCGAGGTGCCACATGGATGTCACACGTCTCAATGTGGTGTGAGTCGATACTAGGGGTAACATTCGAGGCAATTCAGGGAAATCAGGTTCATCTGGAGAGTACTGAGACATTTTGGGGTCTTTTGGAATGGTGGCATGACCCCTCGATTTCCCCTCTATTTTCCTGTTTAGAAAGCCTCCTCCTGAGATTCGACAGGAACACAGGGAAACTTTTGCCGATGAAGCAGGTAAAGGAACCCTCATGTCGAGCTGAGCAGGGGGCACTGGGGCTACTCTTGAGTTGTGCCGGACCCTCAGTTTTCCTCTCGATGAGAGACAGGTATGTCGGCGAACTTCTTGAGTTGCAGCAAGGGTGTGAAGGACCTTTTCAAGGTCCAAGAGGAAAGGTGTGATTTCCCTTGAGATGCCGCAGCTGAGAAGGGCCTTATCTCACCTGGAGGGGAGAATCTCCTGGTTTTTCTCGAGTAGCAGCAGGTCCCTTTCGAGCTATGACGGGCACTTCAAGGACCTGCTCGTGTGGCCTCAGGAAAGGCCAGTCTCCATGCTAGTTGTGAGGGGCCTCTTGGGATTCCTCTCCAATCTATGCCGTGACCTAAGTCCTCATCTGAAGCTGACGCCGGAACATGAGGTTTCCTCTCCAGTGCTCACATGTATCTTGGGGTTCCTACGGAGTCTCTACAGGGAAGTCAGGCTTTGACTCGAGTTGTGACATGTACGTCTGCTTTCCTCTGGAGCAGTAGCGGCAGTATCCTGCTCCCTGGTGAGTTCACTCAGGGATCTGTGGCTTTCCCTCTAGGTGCCACAGGGCTGTCACACGTGCCAGTGTTGTGTGAGTTGATACTCGGGGTGGCAGTCGAGGCAGTGCAGGGAAATCAGGTTCATCTGGAGTGAACTGAGGCTTTCAAGGGTCTTTTGGAATGGTGGCAAGACCCCTGGAGTTCCTCTCGACTTTCCTGTTGAGAGCGCCTCCTCCTGAGTTGTGACGGGAACGCAGGGAATCCTTTCCCAACGAAGCAGGGAAAGGAACCCTCATCTCAAGCTGAGGAGGGGACAACGGGGCTCCTCTTGAGTTTTGCTGGGACCTTCGGAGTTCCTCTCAAGTGGAGACAGTTATGTTGGGGAACTTCTTGTGTTGCAGCAAGGGTGTGAAGGACCCTTTTGAGGTTCAAGAGGGAAGGTGTGATTTCCCTCAAGATGCCACAGCAGAAAAGGCCTCATCTCGCTGGAAGGGAGAATCTCTTGGTTTTTCTTGAGTTGCCGCAGGTCCCTCTTGAGTTAAGATGGGGACCTCAGTGACACACACGTGTGGCCTCAGGAAAGGCCAGTCTCCATTCGATTTGTGAGGGGCCTCTCGGGATTTGGCTCCAGTCGTTGCTGGGTCCTAAGTCCTTGTCTGGAGCTGAGGCTGGAGCCTGAGGTTTCCTCTCCAGTGCTGATATGGATCTTGGGGTTCCTCTGGAGTCTCCACAGGGGACTCAGGCCTCATCTTGAGTGGAGACATGCACGTCTGCTTTCCTCTGAGCTGTAGCAGCAGTGTCAGGTTTCCTGTCAACTTGACACAGGGATCTATTGGTTTCCCTCGAGGTGACACAAGGCTGTCTCACGTACCACCATAGTGTAAGTCGATACTCAGGGTGGCAGTCGAGGCAGTGCAGGGAAATCAGGTTCATGTGGAGTGGACTGAGACATTTGGCGGTCTTTTGGAATGGTGGCAATACCCTGCAGTTCCTCACGACTTTCCTGTTGAGAGTGCCTCCTCCTGAGATGCAACAGGAAAGCCGGGAATCCTTTCCAGACGAAGCAGTGAAAGGAACCCTCATCTTGAGCTGAGGAGGGGACAACGGGGATCCTCTTCAGTTGTGGCAGAACCTTCGGAGTTCCTCTCAAGTGGAGACAGTTATGTTGGGGAACTTCTTGTGTTGCAGCAAGGGTGTGAAGGACCCTTTTGAGGTCCAAGAGGGAAGGTGTGATTTCCCTCAAGATGCCACAGCAGAAAAGGCCTCATCTCGCTGGAAGGGAGAATCTCTTGGTTTTTCTTGAGTTGCCGCAGGTCCCTCTTGAGTTAAGATGGGGACCTCAGTGACACACACGTGTGGCCTCAGGAAAGGCCAGTCTCCATTCAAGTTGTGAGGGGCCTCTCAGAATTTGGCTCCAGTCGTTGCTGGATCCTAAGTCCTCGTCTGGAGCTGAGGCTGGAGCCTGAGGTTTCCTCTCCAGTGCTGATATGGATCTTCGTGTGGCCTCAGGAAAGGCCAGTCTCCATTCGATTTGGGAGGGGCCTCTCAGAATTTGGCTCCAGTCGTTGCTGGATCCTAAGTCCTCGTCTGGAGCTGAGGCTGGAGCCTGAGGTTTCCTCTCCAGTGCTGATATGGATCTTGGGGGTCCTCTGGAGTCTCCACAGGGGACTCAGGCTTGGTCTCGAGTGAAGACATGCACGTATGCTTTCCTCTGAACTGTAGCAGCAGTGTCAGGCTTCCTGTCGAGTTGACACAGGGATCTATTGGGTTCCCTTGAGGTGACACAGGGCTGTCACACGTACCACCATGGTATGAGTCGATATTCAGGGTGGCAGTCGAGGCAGTGCAGGGAAATCAGGTTCATGTGGAGTGGACTGAGACATTTGGCGGTCTTTTTGAATGGTGGCAATACCCTGCAGTTCCTCACGACTTTCCTGTTGAGAGTGCCTCCTCCTGAGATGCAACAGGAAAGCCGGGAATCCTTTCCAGACGAAGCAGGGAAAGGAACCCTCATCTTGAGCTGAGGAGGGGACAATGGTGCTCCTCTTGAGTTGTGGCGGGACCCTTGGTGTACCTCTCGAGTGGAGACGGGTATGTCGGGGAACTTCTTTAGTTGCAGCAAGGGTGTGAAGGACCCTTTAGAGGTCCAAGAGGGAAGGTGTGATTTCCCTCTAGACGCCACAGAGGAAAAGGGCCTCATCTCGCCTGAAGGGGAGAATCTCCTGTTTTTGTCAAGTTGCGGGAGGTCCCTCTTGATTTATGACGGTGACCTCAAGGACCCGCTCGTGTGGCCTCAGGAAAGGCCAGTCTCCATGCTAGTTGTTAGCTGCCTCTCGGGTTGCCTCTCTAGTCGATGTTGGGTCCTTAGTCCTCGTCTGAAGCTGAGGCTGGAAACTGAAGATTCCTCTCCAGTGCTGATATGGATCTTGGGGCACCTCTGGAGTCTCCAAAGGGGAATCAGGCTTCGTCTCAAGTGGACACATGCACGTCTGCTTTCCTCCCTAGCTGAAGCAGAGGTGTCAGCCTCCCGTCTGGTTGACACAGGGATCTTTGGCTTTCCATCGAGGTGCCACATGGATGTCACACGTCTGACCATGGTGCGAGTCGATACTAAGGGTAACAGTGAAGGCTGTTCAGGGAAATCAGGTTCATCTGGAGAGTACTGAGACATTTTGGGGTCTTTTGGAATCATGGCACGACCCCTCGATTTCCTTTCTACTTTCCTGTTGAGATAGCTTCCTCCTGAGATTAGATGGGAACGCAGGGAAACCTTTGGCAACAAAGCAGGGAAAGGAACCCTCATCTCGAGCTGAGTGGGAGGCATTGGGGCTCCTCTTGAGTTGTGCCAGGACCCTTGGTTTTCCTCTCAAGTGGAGACAGGTATGTCAGCGAACTTCTTGAGTTGCAGCAAGGGTGTGAAGGAACCTTTCGAGGTCCAAGAGGGAAGGTGTGATTTCCCTCGAGACACCGCAGTGGAAAAGGGCCTCATCTCGCATGGAGGGGAGAATCTCCTGGTTTTTCTCGAGTTGTGGGAGGTCCTTTTTGAGTTACGACAGGCACCTCAAGGGCCAGGTCTTGTGGCTTCAGGAAAGGCCAGTGTCCATGCGAGTTGCAAGGGGCCTCTCGGGATTCCTCTCCAGTCAGTACCAGATCCTACATCCGCGTCTGGAGCTGAAGCTGGAACCTGAGGTTTCCTCTGGGCCTCATCTCGCCTGTTGGGGAGTATCTCATTGTTTTCCTTTAGTTGCGGCAGGTCCCTCTTGAGTTACAACAGGGATCTCAAGGACTCACTCGTGTGGCCTCAGGAAAGGCCAGTCTCCATGCGAGTTGCGAGGGGCCTCTCGGGATTCCTCTCCAGTCGGTGCTGGATCCTAAGTCAGCGTCTGGAACTGAAGCCGGAACCTGAGGTTTCCTCTCCATTGCTGACATGGATTTGGGGTTTCTCTAGAGTCTCCAAAGTGGAGTCAGGCCTCATCTCGAGTGGAGACATGTACTTCCGTTTTCCCCCCTAGCAGTAGCAGCAGTGTCAGGCTTTCTGTCGAGTTGACTCAGGGACCTGTGGCTTTCCCTCGAGGGGCCACAGGGCTGTCTCACGTGCCACCATGATGTGAGTCGATTCTCGAGGTGACAGTCGAGGCAGTCCAGGGAAATTAGGTACTTCTGGAGTGGACTGAGATATTTGTGGTATTTTGGAATGCTGGCACGACCCCTGGTGTTCTTCTCGACATTCCTGTTGAGAGTGCCTCCTGAGTTGTGATGGGAATGCCGGGAATCCTTTCCTGATGAAGAAGGGAAAAGAAACCTCGTCAGGAGTTGAGGAGGGGACACCGGGGCTTCTCCTGAGTTGTGGTGGGACACTCGGTGTTCCCCTCAAGTGAAGGGTTGTATGTCAGGGAACTTCTTGAGTTGCAGCAAGGGTGTGAAGGACCCTTTAGAAGTCCAAGAAAGAAGTTGTGATTTCACTCGAGATGATGCAGCTAAAAAGGGCCTCATCTTGCCTGGA
The DNA here is from genome assembly GCA_006410635.1 of Cephalophus harveyi. Classification (NCBI taxonomy): domain Eukaryota; kingdom Metazoa; phylum Chordata; class Mammalia; order Artiodactyla; family Bovidae; genus Cephalophus; species Cephalophus harveyi. The sequence continues at coordinate 205,484 of SJYT01051971.1, read as the reverse complement.
GGGGAGAATCTCCTGGTTTTTCTCGAGTTGTGGCAGATCCCTCTCGAGTTAAGATGGGGACCTCAGGGATCAGCTCGTGTGGCCTCAGGAAAGGCCAGTCTCCATGCGAGTGGCGAGGGGCCTCTCGGGATTCCACTCGGTGTTCCTCTCGAGTGAAGAGTTGTATGTCGGGGAACTTCTTGAGTTGCAGCAAGGGTGTGAAGGACCCTTTCGAAGTCCAAAAGAGAAGGTGTGATTTCACTCGAGATGACACAGCTAAAAAGGGACTCATCTCGCCTGGAGGGGAGAACCTCCTGGTTGTAATCGAGTTGTAGCAGGTTCCTCACAAGTTACGACAGGGACCTCAGGGACCGACTCGTGTGGCCTCAGGAAATGTCAGTCTCCATGTGATTTGCGAGGGGCCTCTCGGGATTCCTCTTCAGTCAGTGCTGAGTCCTAAGTCCTTGTCTGGACCTGAAGCCAGAACCTGAAGTTTCCTCTCCAGTGCTGACATGGATCTTGGGGTTCCTGTGGAGTCTCCACGGGGAAGTCAGGGCTTGTCTCGAGTGGAGACATACACGTCCACTTTCCTCCAGAGGGGTAGCAGCAGTGTCAAGCTTCCCTTCGAGTTGACACAGGAATCTGTTGTTTTCTCTCGAGGCTTTCCCACAAGGCTGTCACACGTGCCACCCTGGTGTGAGTCGATAGTCGAGGTGACAGTCGAGGCAGTGCAGGGAAATCAGGTTCCTCTGGAGTGGACTGAGACACTTGCGGGTCTTTTCGAATGGTGGCATGAACCCTGGAGTTCGTCTCGACTTAAATGTTGAGAGCGCATCATCTTGAGATGCGACGGGAACGCCGGAATCCTTTCCCGATGAAGCAAGGAAAGAAACCCTCATCTCGAGCAGAGGAGGGGCTAACGGGGCTCCTCTTGAGTTGTGGAGGGACCCTCGGTGTTCCTCTCGAGTGGAGATGGGTATGTCAGGGAACTTCGTGACTTGCTTCAATGGTACAAAGGACCATTTCTAGGTTCAGGAGGGAAGGTGTGATTTACTTTGAGATGCCACAGCGGAAAAGGGCCTAATCTCGCCTTGAGGGGAGAACCTCATGGTTTTTCCCGATTTGTCACAGGTTCCTCTCAAGTTACGACGGGGACCTCAAGGAACTGTTCGTGTGGCCTCAGGAAAGGCCAGTCTCCATGCGAGTTGCGAGGGGCCCTTCGGGATTCCTCTCCAGTTGGTGCCGGGTCCTAAGTCCTCGTCTGGAACTGCAGCCAGAACCTGAGTTTTCCTCTCCAGTGCTAAAATGGATCTTGGGGTTCCTCTGGAGTCTCCACAGGAGAGTCAGGACTCTTCTCGAGTGAAGACATATGCGTCCGTTTTCCTCCCGAGCTGTAGCAGCAGTGTCAGGCTTCCCAACGAGTGGACACAGGGATCTGCGGCTTTCCGTCGAGGTGCCACAGGGTTGTCTCAAGTGCCACCATGGTGTGATTCGATTCTTGGGGTGACCTTCGAGGTAGGGCAGGGAAATCAGTTTCATCTGGACTGGACTGAGACATTTGGGGGTCTTTTGGAATGGTGGCATGACCCCTGGAGTTCCTCTCGACTTTCCTGTTGAGAATGGGGGTCTTTTTGAATGGTGGCACCACTCCTGGAGTTCCTCTTGACTTTCATGTTGAGAGCACGTCTTCTTGCTCTGCGACGGGAACGCCAGAATCCTTTCCCGACGAAGCAGGGAAAGGAACCCTCATCTGGAGCAGAGGAGGAGGAAAGGGGGCCCTTCTTGAGTTGTGGTGGGACCCTCAGTGTTCCTCTCGAGTGGAGACGGGTATATCGGGGAACTTCTTGAGTTGCAGCAAGGGTGTGAAGGACCCTTTGAGGTTCAGGAGTGAAGGCGTGATTTCCCTCGTGATGCCACAGCAGAAAACGGCCTCATCTCGCCTGGAGGGGAGAACCTTCTAGTTTTTCTCGTGTTGTGGCAGGTCCCTCTCGAGTTACGACGGGGACCTCAGGGACCCGCTCGCGTTGCCTCAGGAAGGGCCAGTCTCCGTGTGAGTTGAGAGGGGCCCCTCGGGATTCTCTCCAGTGGGTGCCAGGTCCTAAGTCCCCATCTGGAGCTGAAGCTGGAACCTGAGGCTTCCTCTCCAGTGCTGGCATGGATCTTGGGGTTCCTATGGAGTCTCCACAGGGGTGTCAGGCCTCGTCTCCTGCGGTTACATGCTCATCCGCTTTCCTCCTGAGCTGTAGCAGCTGTGTCAGTCTTCCAGTTGATTTGACACAGGGATCTGTGTGTTTCCCTAGAGATGCCAGAGGGCTGTGGCACGAGCACCCTGGTGTGAGGAGACACACGGTGACACTCGAGGTAGTGCAGGGAAATCAGGTTCATCTGGAGTGGGCTGAGACATCTGGGGGACTTTTAGTATGTTGGCACGACCCGTGGAGATCTCGCCTTTCCTGTTGAGAGCGCCACCATTTGAGATGTGACGGAATGGCGGAAATCCTTTCCCGACGAAGCAGGGAAAGGGACCCTCATCTCGAGTTCACGAGGGGGAAACGGCGCTCCTCCTGAGTTGTGCCAGGACCCTCGGTGTTCCTCCTTTGTGGGGACGGGTATGTCGGGGATCTTCTTGACTTGTAGCAAGGGTGGGAAGGACCCTTGGAGGTTCAGGAGGGAAGGCGTGATTTCTCTCAGGGTGCCGCAGCAGAAAACGGCCTTGTCTCTCCTGGAGGGGAGAACTTCCCAGTTTTTCTCGAGTTGTGGCAGATCCTTCTCGAGTTTCTATGGGGACCTCAGGGACCCTCATGCGTGGCCTCAGGAAAGGCCAGTCTCTGTGCGAGTTGAGAGGGGCCCCTCGGGATTCCTCTCCTGTCAGTGCCGGGTCATAAGTCCCCATCTGGTGCCAAAGTTGGAACCTGAGGTTTCCTCTCCAGCGCTGGCATGAATCTTGGGGTTCCTTTGGAGTCTCCCCAGGGGAGTCAGGCCTTGTCTCCTGTGATTACATGTACGTCCGCTTTCCTCCCAAACTGTAGCAGCAGTGTCAGGCTTCCCGTCAAGTTGACCCAAGGATCTCTGTCTTTCCTTTGAGATTCCACAGGGTTGTGGCAGGAGCCACCGTGCTGTGAGGCCATAAGCTGGTGACCTTCGTGGCAGGGCAGGGAAATCAGGTTCATCTGGAGTGGGCTGAGACATTTGGGGGTCTTTTGGAATGGTGGCATAACCCCTGGAGTTCCTCTCGACTTTCCTGTTGAGAGCACATCTTCTTGCTGTGCGACGGGAACACCAGAATCCTTTCCCGACGAAGCAGGGAAATGAACCCTCATCTACAGTGGAGCAGGGGAAAAGGGGGCTCCTCTTGAGTTGTGCTGGGACCTTCAGTGTTCCTCTTGAGTGGAGACAGGTATGTCGGGGAACTTATTGAGTTGCAGCAAGGTTGTGAAGGACCGTTTGAGGTTCAGGAGGGAAGACATGATTTCTCTCGGGATGCCACAGCAGAAAACGGCCTCATCTCGCCTGGAGCAGAGAACCTCCTGGTTTTTCCTGAGTTACGGCAGGTCCCTCTCGAGTTACGACGGGGACCTCAGGGACCCGCTCGCATGGCCTCAGGAAAGGCCAGTCTCCATGCGAGTTGAGAGGGGCCCAGCGGGTTTCCTCTCCAGTCGCTGCCAGGTCCTAAGTCACCGTCTGCATCCGAAGCTTCAACCTGAGGTTTCCTCTCCAGTGCTAGCATGGATCTTGGGGTTCCTCTGGTGTCTCCTCAGGGGAGTCAGGCCTCGTCTCCTGTGGTTAAATGCACGTCCGCTTTCCTCCCGAGCTGTAGCAGCAGTGTCAGGCTTCCCGTCGAGTTGACCCAGGGTTCTCTGTCTTTCCCTCGAGATGCCACAGGCCTGTGGCGTGAGCCACCATGGTGTGAGGCGATATGCGGGTGACACTCGAGGTAGTGCAGGGAAATCAGGTTCATCTGGAGTGGACTGAGACATCTTGGGGACTTTTAGTATGTTGGCACGACCCCTGGAGATCTCGGCTTTCCTGTGGACAACCCCACCACTTGAGATGCGACGGGAACGGTGGGAATCCTTTCCCGACGAAACAGGAAATGGGACCTTCATCACGAGCTCACGAGGGGGAAACGGGGCTCCTCCTCAGTTGTGCCGGGACTCTCGGTGTTCCTCCCGCGTGGGGACGGGTATGTTGGGGAACGTCTTGAGTTGTAGCAAGGGTGGGAAAGACCCATTTGAGGGGGGAGGAAGGCATGATCAAGAGGGAAGGCATGATCTCCCTAGGGATGCTGCAGAAGAAAAGGGCCTCATCTCTCCTGCACGGGAGAACCTCCTAGTTTTTATCGAGCTGTGGCAGGTCCCTCTCTAGTTACGACGGGGACCTCAAGGAACTGCTGGTGTGGCCTCAGGAAAGATCAGTCTCCATGAGAGTTGTGAGGGGCCCCTCGGGATTCCTTTCCAGTCAGTGTCAGGTCCTAGGTTCTCGTCTGGACCTGCGGTCAGTACCTGAGGTTTCCTCTCCAGTGCTGACATGGATCTTGGGGTTCCTCTGGAGTTTCCACAGGAAAGTCAGGACTCTTCTCGAGTGGAGACATACACGTCTGTTTTCCTCCCGAGCTGTTGCCACAGTGTCAGGCTTCCCGATGAGTTGGCACAGGGATCTGTGGCTTTCCCTCGAGGTGCCACAGATCTGTTGCACGTGCCACCATGGTGTGATTCGATGCTCTGGGTGACATTCGTGGCAGGGCAGGGAAATCAGGTTCATCTGGAGTGGACTGAGATATTTGGGGTTCTTTTGGAATGGTGGCATGACCCCTGGAGTTCCTCACGACTTTCCTGTTGAGAGCACGTCCTCTTGTTGTGCGAAGGGAACGCCAGAATCCTTTCCCGAAGCAGGGAAATGAACCCTCATCTGAAGCGGAGGAGGGGGAAAGGGGGCTCCTCTTGAGTTGTGGTGAGACCCTCAATGTTCCTCTCGAGTGGAGATGGGTATGTCAGGGAACTTCTTGTGTTGCAGCAAGGGTGTGAAGGACCCTTTAAGGTTCAGGAGGGAAGGTGTGATTTCTCTTGGGATGCCGCAGCTGAAAAAGGCCTCATCTCACCTGGAGGGCTGAACCTCCTGTTTTTTTCTCGAGTTGCGGCAGGTCCCTCGCGAGTTACGATAGGGAACTCAGGGACCTGCTCAGGTGGCCTCAGGAAAGGCCTGTCTCCGTGTGAGTTGAGAGGGGCCCCTCGGGATTCCTCTCCCATCAGTGCTGGGTCCTACGTCCACATCTGGAGCCAAAGCTGGAACCTGAGGTTTCCTCTCCAGGGCTGGCATGGATCTTTGGGTTCCTCTGGAGTCTCCCAAGGGGAGTCAGGCCTTGTCTCCTGTGGTTACACGCACGTCAGCTTTCCTCCCGAGCTGTAGCAGCAGTGTCAGGCTTCCCGTTGAGTTTACCCAGGAATCTCTCTTTCCCTCTAAATGCCAAAGATCTGTGGCATGAGCCACCGAGGAGTGAGATGATACGCGGGTGACACTCAAGGTAGTGCAGGGAAATCAGGTTCATCTGGAGTGGACTGAGACATCTGAGGGACTTTTAGAATGTTGGCACTACCCCTGGTGATTTCGGCTTTCCTGTTGAGTGTGCCCATACTTGACATGCTACGGGAATGGCGGCAAACCATTCCCGACATATCAGGGAAGGGACCCTCATCTGGAGTGGAGGAGGGGGAAAGGGGGCTTCTCTTGGGCTGTGGTGGGACCCTCAGTTTTCCTCTCAAGTGGTGACAGGTATGTTGGGGAAGTTCTAGAGCTGCAGCAAGAGTGTGAATGACCCTTTTTGGTTCAGGAGGGAAGGCATGATTTCTTTCGGGATGCCGCTGCTGAAAACGGCCTCATCTCACCTGGAGGGGAGAACCTCCGAGTTTTTCTCGTGTTGCGGCAAGTCCCTCTCGAGTTACGACGGGGACCTCAGGGACCCGCTCGCGTTGCCTCAGGAAGGTCCAGTCTCCGTGTGAGTTGAGAGGGGCCCCTCGGGATTCTCTCCAGTGGGTGCCAGGTCCTAAGTCCCCATCTGGAGCTGAAGCTGGAACCTGAGGCTTCCTCTCCAGTGCTGGCATGGATCTTGGGGCTCCTATGGAGTCTCCACAGGGGTGTCAGGCCTCGTCTCCTGCGGTTACATGCTCGTCCGCTTTCCTCCCGAGCTGTAGCAGCTGTGTCAGTCTTCCAGTTGATTTGACACAGGGATCTATGTGTTTCCCTAGAGATGCCAGAGGGCTGTGGCACGAGCACCCTGGTGTGAGGAGACACATGGTGACACTCGAGGTAGTGCAGGGAAATCAGGTTCATCTGGAGTGGGCTGAGACATCTGGGGGACTTTTAGTATGTTGGCACGACCCGTGGAGATCTCGCCTTTCCTATTGAGAGCGCCACCATTTGAGATGCGACGGAATGGCGGAAATCCTTTCCCGACGAAGCAGGGAAAGGGACCCACATCTTGAGCTCACGAGGGGGAAACGGCGCTCCTCCTGAGTTGTGCCAGGACCCTCAGTGTTCCTCCTTTGTGGGGACGGGTATGTCGGGGATCTTCTTGACTTGCAGCAAGGGTGGGAAGGACCCTTGTAGGTTCAGGAGGGAAGGCGTGATTTCTCTCAGGGTGCCGCAGCAGAAAACGGCCTACTGTGAGGCCATACGCTGGTGACCTTCGTGGCAGGGCAGGGAAATCAGGTTCATCTGGAGTGGGCTGAGACATTTGGGGGTCTTTTGGAATGGTGGCATTACCCCTGGAGTTCCTCTCGACTTTCCTGTTGAGAGCACGTCCTCTTGCTGTGCGACAGTAGCGTCAGAATCCTTTCCCGATGAAGTTGGGAAATGTAACCTCATCTGGAGCAGAGGAGGGGAAAAGGGTGGGACCTTGAGTTGTGGTGGGACCTTCAGTGTTCCTCTCGAGTGGAGACAGGTATGTCGGGGAACTTATTGAGTTGCAGCAAGGTTGTGAAGGACCGTTTGAGGTTCAGGAGGGAAGACGTGATTTCTCTTGGGATGCCGCAGCAGAAAACGGCCTCATCTCGCCTGGAGCGGAGAACCTCCTGGTTTTTCTCGAGTTACGGTAGGTCCCTCTCGAGTTACGATGGGGACCTCAGGGACCCACTCGCGTGGCCTCAGGAAAGGCCAGTCTCTATGCGAGTTGAGAGGGGCCCGGCGGGTTTCCTCTCCAGTCAGTGTCGGGTCCTAAGTCCTCACCTGGAACTGCGGCACAGACCTGAGGTTTCCTCTCCAGTTCTGACATGGATCTTGGGGTTCTTCTGGAGTCTCCACAGGACAGTCAGGACTCTTCTCGAGTGGAGACATACACGTCCGTTTTCCTACCGAGCTGTAGCAGCAGTGTCAGGCTCCCCAACGAGTTGACACATGGATCTGTGGCTTTCCCTCGAGGTGCCAGACGGCTGTCGCACGTGCCATCGAGGTGTGACTCGATGCTCGGGTTGACCTTCGAAGCTGTGTAGGGACATCAGCTTCAACTGGAGTGAACTGAGACATTTGGGGTTCTTTTGGAATGGTGGCATGACCCTTGGAATTCCTCTCGACTTTCCTGTTGAGATCATATCGACTTGCTGGGCGATGGAAATGCCAGAATCCTTTCCCGACAAGCAGGGAAAGGAACCCTCATCTCGAGTGGAGGAGGGGGAAAGGGGGCTCCTCTTGAGTTGTGGTTGGACCCTCAGGGTTCCTCTCTCGTGTAGACGGGTATGTCGGGGGAACTTCTTGAGTTGCAGCAAGGGTGTGAAGGACCCTTTGAGGTTCAGGAGGGAAGGCGTGATTTCTCTCTGGATGCAGCAGTGGAAAACGGCCTTATATCGCCTGTAGAGGAGAATCTCCTGGTTTTTCTCGAGTTCTGGCAGGTTCCTCTCGAGTTAGGACGGGGACCTCAGGGATCAGCTCATGTGGCCTCAGGAAAGGCCAGTCTCTGTGTGAGTTGAGAGGGGCCCCTCGGGATTCCTTTCCAGTCGGTTCTAGGTCCTAAGTCCCCATCTGGAGCCAAAGCTGGAGCCTGAGGTTTCCTCTCCAGTGCTGACATGGATGTTGGGGTTCCTCTGCAGTCTCACCAGGGGAGTCAGGCTTCGTCTCCTCTGGTTACATGAACGTCTGCTTTCCTCCGGAGCTGTAGCAACAGTGTCAGGCTTCCCGTCAAGTTGACACAGGGATCTCTGTCTTTCCCTCGAGATGCCACAGGGCTGTGTCACGAGCCGACGTGGTGTGAGGCGATACGTGGGTGACACTCGAGGTAGTGCAGGGAAATCAGGTTCATCTGGAGTGGACTGAGACATCTGGGGGACTTTTAGTATGTTGGCACGACCCCTGGAGATCTTGGCTTTCCTGTTGAGAGCGCCACCTCTTGAAATGTGATGGAAACGTCAGGAATCCTTTCCCAAAGAAGCAGCAAAAGGAACCCTCATTTCAAGCTCACGAGGGGAAAACAAGGCTCCTCTTGAGTTGTGCCGACAACATCAGTGTTCTTTCTTCGTGGAGACGGGTATATCACAGAACTTCTTGCATTGCAGCAAGCCTCTGAAGGACTCTTGCGAGGTTCAAGAGGGAAGGCGTGATTCCCCTCAAGACACTGCTGCAGAAAATGGCCTTATCTCACCTGCAGGGGAGCACCTCATTGTTATTCTCCAGTTGAGACAGGTCCCTCTTGAGTTAAAACATGGACCTCTGGGAACCACTCGTGTGGCCTCAGGAAAGACCAGTCTCCATGCGAGTTGTGAAGGGCCCCTCGGGATTCTTCTCCAGTCAGTGTTGGGTCCTAAGTCCTCATCTGGAACTGTGGCCAGAACCTGAGGTTTCCTCTCCATTGCTGACATGGATCTTGGGATTCCTCTGTAGTCTCCACAGGACAATCAGGACTCTTCTCGAGTGGAGACATGCATGACCGTTTTCCTCCCGAGCTGTAGCAACAGTGTCAGGCTTCCCGAGGAGTTGACACAGGGATCTGTGGCTTTCCCTCGAGGTGCCAAAGGGCTGTCGCACGTGCCACCGTGGTGTGATTCAATACTCGGCGTGACCTTCTAGTCAGTGCAGGGAAATCAGGTTCATCTGGAATGGACTGAGACATTTGGGGGTCTTTTGGAATGGTGGCACGACCCCTGGAGTTCCCCTCGACTTTTCTGTTGAGAGCACTTCCTCCTGCTGTGCGATGGGATCGCCAGAATCCTTTCCCAATGAAGCAGGGAAAGAAACTCTCATCTTCAGCCAAGGAGGAGGAAATGTGGATCCACAGAAGTTGTGGTGGGACCCTCAGTGTTCCTCTCGAGTGAAGACGGGTATGTCAGGGAACTTTTTGAATTGCAGCAAAAGTGTGAAATTCTCTTTGAGGTTCAGGAGGGAAGGCGTGATTTCTCTTGGGATGCCGCAGCTGAAAACGGCCTCATCTCGGCTGGAGGATAGAAGCTCCTGGTTTTTCGAGAGTTGCGGCAGGTTCCTCTCGAGCTATGACGAGAACCCAGGGACCCGCTCGTGTGGCCTCAGGGAAGACCAGTCTCCATGCAAGTTGCGAAGGGGCCCTCGGGATTCCTCTCCAGTCAGTGTCGGTCCTAAGTCCTCATCTGGAACTGCAGCCCAGACCTGAGGTTTCCTCTTCAGTGCTGACATGGATCTTGGGGTTCCTCTGGAGTCTCCACAGGACAGTCAGGACTCTTCTCGAGTGGAGACATACACGTCCGTTTTCCTACCGAGCTGTGGCAGCAGTGTCAGGCTCCGCAACAAGTTGACACAGGGATCTGTGGTTTTCCCTTGAGATGCCACAAGGCTGTTGCATATGCCACCGAGGTGTGATTAGATGCTCGGATTGACCTTTGAGGCTGTGCAGGGAAATCAGCTTCATCTGAAGTGGACTGAGACATTTGGGGGTCTTTTGAAATGGTGGCACGACCCCTGGAGTTCCTCTTGACTCTCCTGTTGAGAGCACGTCCTCTTGCTGGATGATGGGAATGCCAGAATTCTTTCCTGACAAAGCAGGGAAAGGAACCCTCATATCGAGCAGAGGAGGGGAAAAGGGGGCTCCTCTTGAGTTGTGGTGGGACCCACAGTGTTCCTCTCGACTGGAGACAGGTATGTGAGGAACTTCTTGAGTTGCAGCAAGGGTGTGAAGGACCCTTTGAGGTTCAGGAGGGAAGGCGTGATTTTTCATGGGATGCCGCAGCAGAAAATGGCCTCATCTCGTCTGGAGGGGAGAACCTCCTGGTTTTTCTCAAGCTGAGGCAGGTTCGTCTCGTGTTTTCGATGGGGATCTCAGGGATCCGCTAGTTTGGCCTCAGGAAAGACCAGTCTCTGTGCGAATTGAGAGCGGCCCCTCAGGATTCGTCTCCAATTGGTGCCGGGTCCTAAGCCTCCGACGCTGGAGCATGAGGCTTCCTCTCCAGTGTTGGCATTTTATTTTCTGGTCCTTCTGGAGACTCCTCAGAGAAGTCAGGCCTCGTCTCCTGTGGTTACATACACGTCCCCTTTCCTCCCTAGCTGTAGCAGCAGTGTCAGGTTTCCTGTCGAGCTGACAGTGATCTCTGTCTTTCCCTCAAGTTGCCACAGGGCTGTGGCACGAGCCACCGTGGTGTGAGGCGATACACGGGTGACACTCGAGGTAATGCAGGGAAATCAGGTTCATCTGGAGTGGACTGAGACATCTGGGGGACTTTTAGTATGTTGGAACAACCCCTGGAGATCTTGGCTTTCCTATTGAGAGCGCCACCTCTTGAGATGCCGCGGGAACGGCGGGAATCCTTTCCCGACGAAGCAGGGAAAGGAACCCTCATCTCAAGCTCACGAGGGGGAAATGGGTCTCCTCTTGAGTTGTGCCAGGAACCTCGGTGTTCCTCCTACGTGGACATGGGTAGGTTGGGGAACTTCTTGAGTTGCAGCAAGGGTGGAAAAGACCGTTGCTCGGTTCAAGAGGGAAGGCATGTTTTCCCTCTAGACACCAGAGCAGAAAAGAGACTCATCTCCCCTGCAGGGGAGAACCTCCTTGTTTTTCTCAAGTTGCAGCAGTTCCCTCTCGAGTAACGTCGGGGACCTCAGGGACCCACTCGTGTGGCCTCAGGGAAGACCAGTCTCCATGCAAGTTGCGAGGAGGCCCTCGGGATTTCTCTCCAGTCAGTGTCAGGTCCTATGTCCCTGTCTGGAACTGCAGCCAGAACCTGAGGTTTCCACTCCAGTGCTGACATGGATCTTGGCTGTCAAACGTGCCACCATGGTGTGAGTCAATACTCGGCGTGACAGAAAGGCAGTGCAGGGAAATCAGGTTCATCTGGCATGGACTGAGATATTTAGGGGTGTTTTTGAATGGTGGCTGTTTGGGTCCAGCTGCAGTGGATCCAGGAAATTCAATGCGGAGATGGCATTGGTGAGGAAACTTGTTTATTTATTGATATAAGATTAGATTAGGAAGAAATAGTGTAGTAGGGAAATTAAATGTAGAAAAGAGGCTGAACAACTTGGTTTACAGGGAAGGCCAATAAAGTTCCACACAAGTAGCTTGCACCATCTACGTTGGGCTACTGGCACCTGCTTGAATATCTAAGGGTGCCCCACCTTAGGCTCCCTTTTAAGCGGGTCTTAGAAGCCAGGACCAGTAAGTAGACTTGGTGAGCCACCCACTCCAGATGGAAATCCAGCCTGAATTTAGGGTAAAGAGGAGAGGGAGGGAAAGGGAGAAAAAGAGAGAGAGAGAGACACGGGGGGAACCAGATTCCCAAGAAAGTAGGCTGAGAGACTAGTCAGAGAAACTCTTCCATCCTTTATTGGTCAGAAGATCTTTTATACTTTTGATAAAACATGGAGATCAATGGGTAACACAAAGTTTTGCAGCGTTAACAGCCCAGACTCATCAAAAACAGGCTTTTCTCTCTGCATACCTAATTGTATACACAAGTCCTAGATAATTTACAGCTTCTTCCAGCCAAAAAGAGCCAATTACCATTTTACAGCCTTTTTCCGATAAGGATTTGTCAACCAGAAGACTTATTTGTGTCAATCTTCCCAAAGTCCGGTGCCACTCTCAGAAAGCACTAAATAAAGTTATATTCATACATAGCAAAGATACAGCAATTTATAACAAGTGAAAGGAATACAGTGATTTATAACAAAAAAAAAGTAAATAACTCAAAAGTCTAGTGTTGCTAACATCAAAACTACTATATATTTTTTCCCATATCCCATTTACATTGATTAACATCCTCCCAGGTGCCTAAAAGATAAAGAATATGGAGGCTTAACTGCAATCATTGAGCCAACAGTGAAAACCCATCACTAATATGATTTTTAACTCTTTAGAAAAGGCTCTGTTTCTTTAAGTTGTTTTTAAGATTTGTGCCTCTCGCGGTTGGGGGCTGTAAGCAATTCACATGCTGTAAGAGGTCCGAAGGAACCTGTTAGGCAAACTAGAGAGTTATCAAAGCGGGTTTAACTGAAACATCCCTTTCAAATGCAGAAGACTAAAGCCCTCTTTGGACTTTTTTCCGGAGAATATTAGAAGAGTGGAAAAGCAGAATAGAAAGGCTGGCAGATTCTTATTTTTGGTGGGCTGGATCCTCAGGAAATTTCAGGGGGAACCCCTGAAACCTGATCACGTCCTTGAATTTTGTCAGGCTTCCTTCCGCATGACCTTGTCATGGGTGGGATTCCTCACGTTGGCCCCGACATCTCCCCCTTTTTTATTATTTTTTTAAAAAATCAGGTGCACTTCTGTTGTGAGATTCCAAATGCTCTGCTGAAGAATCCTGACAATACAAGGAAGAATGATTATGAGGAGCAAGATTATGGTACCCATAGCAACATAACTAGGAACAGTAGACAGAATAGTTTTTCCAGAAATGAAATTGGAGAAGGTATGGAAAAGGCATTTGCTTCTCCCGTGGTGGTAAAATCTAACCTGGAGAGTTCCAAGGTCTGAATCTGATTGTGAAGTCTCCCTAAGTCTCAGCTAATATCTGAGCTGTTCCAAACACCTAGAATATGATTTTTGATTCTTTCCCATTCAAAATCTGTCTCATTTACTTTCAGGAACATAACACATATCCACCGGTAGTCAGCATGACATGAAAGAGTCATTTTTACTTTCAGACTCTGTAATTCAGTCCCAATATGCATTATTGCTTCTTCTAGGGCATCAACCCTCATTTCTAGTTTGCTATCTATAACTTCCTGTGTTGCCAGTGTTCAAGAAACATTTTTGGACACAGGATCAACATATTGGGCTGTATGCACTTGTTGAGTCAATGATAATGCTGCCACAGTAACAGAAGTAATTGCAGTTATCAAAGGTGATATTGCCAAAATAAGTGAGCCCACAAACCATTGCATCCGCATTAAATCTTGTAGCTGTTGCAGCACAGCTAGGCCATGGTTATCATACCAATACGTGGCTACAGTTACAGGTACCATGAGATAGGGCAGACGTTTTAAAACCATGAAAGAGCAAACATTATATTGAGGAGTTAAATAAGATGAAAGCATACATTGTTCACAAGACACTACATTAGGTCCATTTGTATATTAAGTTTTCTGGAATTATTGGGGAAAAGAAAAACATAAGGAGAGGATAAACAAGCCAGAATAGAGTATATAGAATCATTTTCTGGTTGGAGATTGCGCTGCAGCAGCTGTCAGTCCCACCGGGATCTCAATGTTTATTTTTTCTCTCCTGCCGGCTCCAGCAGCGGCCCTTGCCCTGCCCTCTGCTGAAACGGCTTCAGGTCTAGTGGCGGCCAAGCGAGACAAAAACTGAGCAAATAGTGTACAGTTCCCATATATCTCCTTTCCCCATAAACCCTCTATCCCATAGTTTGGCAGATGGACACTGGCGCTGCTGCGGGGCTGCGAGTGTTGCACACTGGGTTCCATCAGTCAGTCAGGCTGGCCCCGCCCGCAGCTCCTGGCACTCGGCTGTTCTGTGCAGCTGCGGTGGCAGAGGAGTTCCCTTTTTGTTTTGTGGTGAATCAGTCTGTCCGGGATCCAAATTGATGAATTTGCATCCTGTGGAAAAAATACAAACACTTCCTTGACCGGCAGTTAATTTTGGGTCAGGATCTTTTTATTATCTGGAGAGGAGGTCTTTTCGCTTTACCAACGGTTTTACATTTTATTGTTCCAGATGAATCAGCATTTCATTTATTATAAAGAGAACATGTTGCAAAATCTGATGGGGAAAACTATACTTAAATTCTTTTTTTTAATTTTTGAATTAGCAAAGCATGTGAGGGTAAATGATGCAAGATTTGACCACAATAATTTCCTATAGCAATCTGCCAATCATCATCAAACATTTGAAAAGCATGAAGTTGTTTTCTGTTATATGGAATTACAATTTTTGATGGCTCTTTACTAAACAATTTAATAAATCAATATACTTGAATTAATCTTTAAAATTGATATATTAATTAATATATATATTGCAGCAATACAACATGCACACAACTAATACCAAACAACAGAAACCAATGCATTGTAATAATACATGTCTCACACGCACAATATAATTATACAGTATATATAACATATGTTATTGGAGAAGGAAATGGCAACCCATTCCAGTGTTCTTGCCTGGAGAATCCCAGGGATGGCGGAGCCCAATGGGCTGCCATCTGTGGGGTCGCACAGAGTCGGACACAACTGAAGCGACTTAGCAGCAGCAGCAGCATAACATATGTTATTGCAGCACGCCAATCTATACCAATTAATATCAGCCACATACATATTATATTACTGCAATATACACACATATATAATTATACAGTATATATTCAATATGTATATATAGTATACATCTTAATTTATATATGAATTAATTAAGTATCGATCTATAAATAGAATTTGGTATGCCCCCCCTTTTTTTTGCACTGTGTAATTCCTTCAAATGTCTGCATATTAGTCCTTTAAAAACACCACAACCATAAAGAACACAATTTCAAGTACTGTACTTTTTAGTTTGGGGAGATCACAGCCTACAGACTCCTTTACTTATATTAGACAAGATCAACCCATTCAACTTACTGCAGTTTTTAAAGGCACATAAAATACAAAAATTGATGCAATTAAACCAAATCTTCAGGATCTTATTTTTTGAATTTTTAGATTGCAATTTTTTTTTCTTTTTTGCAGGCTTAATTACTGGTACCCATGATCACCAATGGTTATGGCTCAATTTAACTACACCAATTTATCAACCTTTCATATCCTTAAAGATAACATAAGTAAAAATTATAATTTCTTATCAAAAGGTTTAGGGTTTTCCGAATTTTAAATATTTGCTCTCCCTCCTTCCCTCACCTTAAGACACTTCAAATAAACTAAAAATAACCACATCTCACCTGCAACATTCCTTAGCAATCGTTTGATGTATAAAATTTTAACTATGCCCCAGTTATTTTAAGACACAAAAATGGCTGCCTACCAATCTGTCTTGTCACAAGTTAGAAATACTACATTTAAGAGTTAACATGAAGGTTTCAAATTTCTTCCAGTTTAGACATTTATACCTTGTCGCTTCCAGATGTTACTGTAACATTGATATTTGTATAACCCATGTTTATGTTCCTTATATGTAATCCTTTAAAACTTTAGGAATTTAAAACACTAGTAGGTATACCTATATTATATTTTATTTATACCCATACCCAATCAGGCAAACTGTAATTAGGCAAATATATTTATATTATGTATTTATATCAATATATGAAGTATTGTTAATTGTACCACTTATTGATAACTAAGAAATTGAGAAATACCTCTTCCAAGCAACTCCTATTTGAAACAGCATGTCCCTCCCCCATAGGGTAAAGGGGAGCAAAGGAATTATGTAGAGTTAAGTAAGTTCCACAGGTATCCTCAAACCGCCAATTTACATTTTTGAACTTGTAACTACTGTTGGGGCTTGAGGGCAAATGAAACAAAATTTGACTCCTGAAATCTATCATAGCCACTTGCCAAATCATCACTGTTCTGTAAAAGACTTGAAGTTGATCCTTATTGAATGGAACTACTACATTTGTTACTTCTTTTTCAAAAAGTTCCATACTTCTTTTTCTTCGTTTTAAAATTAATTGTGCCACCAAGTTGGGATAAGATAAAACAGTTTTTCTTGGGGTCACTGGTAGATGGAACCAATGGGCCTTCTTGTCACAAGCATCTTGTTTTATGGCAAGAATAATTTATTCTCATCTTTTGGCAATATTAATCTTAATTAACTGATCATTAAAGCCACATTCACTTTAACAAAAGCCAACTCTGTCTCACTAGTCAACCTTTTCCTAGAACTGGGGTTAGGATTATGTTTTAAGCAATCAAACAAAAGGCTTAAAATCTGCAGTAGTCAGTTTTAAATGTGGGCATATCCAATTAACCTCCCCTAATGATTTCTGGAAATCATTTAAAGTGAGTAAACAATCTCTCTGCAGCTTTAAAGGGACATTATCAGTTTTTAAATCTTTTGGCAAACCTAAATATAAGAAGCAAGTAAAGAGCTGTTACACAATATTTGTATAAGCTTTTCCAATGATCTTTCTATGACCCAAATCTGGTCTATAGCCTTTTAGGTGACAAGTAACCATCTAATCCTTGCTTGGATACCTCCACTAACAGGGAGCTCACTACTCGCCAAGGTTTTAAACTCTTTCTCACCTTTTCCTCTACAGCATTTCCATCCTGCATACCACTTTCTCTAATCCCACCAGCTCATTTTCAATAGTATGTGTGTTGGCGAGGAGCTGGGCCAGTCTTTCCCAGCAATGTAAGAAACATCTGCTCTAGTGTCTAACAGCCCTGACATTTTATTCTTTGAATTAAAAAATCTTTTAAAGGCCTAGAAGCTGTAATTTTCTGCACCCAAAAAGCTAGATCTAAATCCTCTGGGGCTCTAGGCTTGAGAAGTCAAGGTTTATCTGTCTCATAATAAGGTAAAAGCAAAAGCTGTGCTATTTTTTGACCTTTATTAATTTGCACAGTTTTAGCAGGTGGTGAGATCAAAACTTTAACTTCCTTAGTATAATCAGAATCTACTACACCAGACACCACCGAAAATCCTTGAAAAGAAAGCAAGCTACGCCCTAACACAAGTCCTACAATGCCCTCAGCCAGGGGGCTATCTGCTCCCATTGGAATCTGTGCAATCGGCACATCAGGGGTTAATATTGTGGCCATGGTGGAGCTGAGGTCTAGTCCTGAGCTGCTGCTGCTGCTGCTGCTGCTGCTACCTGGGGTTGATTGGCAACACTTTTTGTCTCTGTTTAGCAGGACATTGCCAGCAAAAATGTTCTATTTGACCTCAAGAGAAACATTCTGTATTTGCAAAATCCTTCTTATTACAATTATTTTTCTTTCTTTTTCTCTTTTACTCTTCCTTTTTTCTTTTTCTTTTCTTTCTTTTTTTTTTTTTTTCCTTGAGTGAGTCCGCCCTGAGGGGGTTTTCTGCAAGGAGCAGGCTCTGTTTTAAAAGCTCTTTTGCTCAAAAATATTCTCCCTATCCTTTTCAACCTTAGGCAATGTTCTGGGAGGCTTTGGATGCAAAGTGGGGAGTTCTTATGCCCTGGGGAGTCGCAAGCAGAAGTTGCAGTGGTCCCTTAAATAAGATAAATTTTTTTAAAGGTTTGGTTTGTGTAGAGGAGGAGGGGGCTCTCCAGGGTACTCGGCCACTGTGTCCTCTAAGTACTCTCCTTCCTCAGGAGGAAGAGTACAGTCTCCCTCATTTTCTTTGCCAATGGCAGAAAATATGATCTGCGTGGAAGGTGGAGACCCACTACCATCCACCGCTATAGCCTTTCTCATAGGCTAATTAACAGCCTCATGATGGGGGTCCAGAACATTTCTAATCATATTCCACAGAGCAAAAACATTTACAGGAACTTTTTCTGGCTCATGCAAAGTATAATAACTTTTTAGCTGTTTTGTACCTTCACCCAAGTATCTAAATCCCTTTTCTGGAGACCAAGGACATTGCTGTTGTAAGAAAAGACATTTTATCTTTATCTTTTGTTTAACAGTTGCTAAATTACTTCTATAAAGAGTTGTCATTCTTTTGACTCATTGTTAGCCGTGTCATAAAAATAAGATTTATAGAAAATCTCCCTTGACAAAAAAAGTTTTACCTTAGCCAAGGGGGATTTTTAACCCGAAGAAAGCAGGTTTCTTTCAACCTCTAGAGAACCAGGTTTCTCTTAAACCCTTCAACACTTTCCACTCCTACTCACCCTGTCTATCCTACAGGGGTGTCTGCAGCACCCTGAGTGGGGTCCTATCCGTCCTGAACACTCAACAGTGGGGGAACAACAGGGCTGATGACCCTAGCTGTTCTGAGCAATATGGCTGGTGACCTACTTGCTCCGTACTAGGGGAACAACAGGTCAGATGACCCTAGTTGTCCAGAACAATAGAGCTGATGGCCCTACTTGCTCCAAGGGGGTGGCAATAGGGCTGATGACCTTAATTGCTCGGGGAACCTACCTTGGAATTGCCTGTTCCAGGCACCACTTGCTGGGGTCCAACCCCGGTGGATCCAGGGAATTCGAAGTGGGGATAGCCTTGTCAAGGAAAACTTATTTATTTATCAATATAAGATTAGATTAGGGAGAAATAGTGTAGTAGGGAATTTAAGTGGAGAAAAGAGGCTGAATAACTTGGTTTACAGGGAAGGCCAATAGAGTTATAGACAAGGAGCTTGCACCATCTACGTTGGGCCACTGGCACCCGCTTGAATATCTAAGGGTGCCCCACCTTAGGCTCCTTTTTGCGTGGGTCTTAGAAGCCAGGACAAGTAAGTAGACTTCATGAGCCACCTGCTCCAGATGGGAATTCAGCCTGAAATTAGAGTAAAGAAGAGAGGGAGCGAAAGGGAGAAAAAGAGAGAGAGGGAGATATGGGGGGAGCCAGATTCCCAAGAAACTAGGCCGAGAGACTAGTCCGATAAACTGGTCCACCCTTTATTGCTCAGAAGGCCTTTTATACTTTTGATAAATCATGGAGATGAATGGGTAACACAAAGTTATGCAGCATTAACAGCCCAGACTCATCAAAAACAGACTTTTCTCTCTGCAAACCTAATTGTATACACAAGTCCTAGATAATTTACATCTTCTTCCAGCCAAAAAGGGCCAATTAACATTTTATAGCCTTTTTTCTGATAAGGGTTTGTCAACCAGAAGACTTATTTGTGTTGATCTTCCCAAAGTCTGGTGCCACACTCAGAAAGCACTAAATAAAGTTACATTCATACATAGCAAAGATACAGCAATTTATAACAAGTGAAAGGCGTACAGTGATTTATAACCAAAGAAAATCTAGTGTTGCTAACATCAAAACTACTATATATCTTTTCCCATATCCCATTTACATTGATTAACATCCTCCCAGGAGCCTAAAAGATAAAGAATATGGAGGCCTGGCAGCAGTCATTGAGTCAACAGTGAAAACCTTCCACCAATATGATTTTTAACTCTTTAGAAAAGGCTCTGTTTCTTTAAGATGCTTCTAAGCTTTGTGCCTCTTGCAGTTGGGGGCTGTAAGCAATATACAAGCTGTAAGAGGTATGGGAGAACCTGTTAGGCAAGCTAGAGAGTTATCAAAGGGGGTTTAACTGAAACATCCCTTTCAAATGCAGAAGACTAAAGCCTTGAATTGACTTTTCCAGAGAATATCAGAAGAGTGGAAAAGCAGAGTACAAAGGCCGGCAGATTCTTATTCTTTGGGGGGTGGATGCTCGGGAAATTCCAGGGGGAACCCCTGAAACCTGAACACGCCTTGCGTTTGCCAGGCTTCCTTCCACATGACCTTGTCATGGGCGGGATTCCTCACACTGGCTCCTGGCAGTTACGCAGTGTTAACAGCCCAGACTCATCAAAAACAGGCTTTTCTCTCTGCATACCTAATTGTATACACAAGTCTTAGATAATTTACATCTTCTTCCAGCCAAAAAGGGCCAATTAACATTTTACAGCCTTTTTTCTAATAAGGGTTTGTCAGCCAGAAGATTTATTTGTGTTGATCTTCCCAAAGTCTGGTGCCACACTCAGAAAGCACTAAATAAACTTACATTCATACATAGCAAAGATACAGCAATTTATAACAAGTAAAAGGAGTACAGTGATTTATAACAAAAGAAAATCTAGTGTTGCTAACATCAAAACTACTATATGTCTTTTCCCATATCCCATTTACATTGATTAACATCCTCCCAGGTGCCTAAAAGATAAGGAATACGGAGGCCTGGCAGCAATCATTGAGTCAACAGTGAAAACCTGTCACCAATATGATTTGTAACTCTTTATAAAAGGCTCTGTCTCTTTAAGATGCTTCTAAGCTTTGCGGCTCTCGCGGTTGGGGCTGTAAGCAATTCACAAGCTGTAAGAGGTACGGGAGAACCTGTTAGGCAAGCTAGAGAGTTATCAGAGGGAGTTTAACTGAAACATCCCTTTCAAATGCAGAAGATTAAAGCCCTGATTTGACTTTTTCCAGAGAATATCAGAAGAGTGGAAAACCTAGAGTACAAAGGCCAGCAGATTTTTATTTTTGGGGGGGTGGATGGTCAAGAAATTCCAGGGAAACACCTGAAACTTGACCATGTCCTTGTGTTTCATTAGATTTCCTTCCGCATGACCTTGTCACGGGAGGAATACCTCACACTGGCCTCCGACAGTTGCAATACCCCTGGAGTTGCTCTCGACTTTCCTATTGAGAGCCCCTCCTCCTGAGATGTGACGGGAATGCCGGGAATCCTTTCCCAGTGAGGCGGGGAAAGGAACCCTCATCTCGAGCTGTGGAGGGGACATTGGGGCTCCTCTTGAGTTGTGGCAGGACCCTCAGAGATTCTCTCGAGTGGAGACAGGTATGTCGGGGAACTTCTTGTGTTGCAGCAAGGGTGTGAAGGACCCTATCGAGGTCCAAGAGGGAAGGCGTGATTTCCTTCTTGACGCCACAGCAGAAAAGGGCCTCATCTCGCCTGGAGGGGAGAATCTCCTAGTTTTTCTTTAGTTGTGGCAGGTCCCTCTCGAGTTACGAAGGGTATCTCAGGGACACGCTCATGTGGCCTCAGGAAAGGCCAGTCTCCATTTGAGTTTTGAAGGGCCTCTCGGGATTTGGCTCCAGTCATTGCTGGGTCCTAAGTCCTCATCTGGAGCTGAGGCCAGAACCTGAGGTTTCCTCTCCAGTGCTGATATGGATCTTGGGGTTCCTCTGGAGTCTCCACAGGGGACTCAGGCCTCGTCTCAAGTGGAGACACGCACGTCCTCTTTCCTCCCGAGCTGTAGCAGCAGTGTCAGGCTACCCGTCGAGTTGACACAGGGATCTGGGGCTTTCCATCGAGGTGACACAGGGATGTCACATGTCCCATCGTGGTGTGAGTTGATACTCGGGGTGACAGTCGAGGAGTTCAGGGAAATCAGGTTCATCTGGAGAGTACTGAGACATTGTGAGGTCTTTTGGAATGGTGGCGCGACAGCTCAATTTCCTCTCCACTTTTCTGTTGAGAGCGGCTACTCCTGAGATTCGACAGAAAGTTACTTTATTTTCCTTTACAATACCACTCCCGCCTTTAATCTTTCCCTGCATCAGGAAATGATGCTTTCAAATGAGTCAGCTCTTCACATCAGGTGGCCAAAGTATTGGAGTTTCAGCTTCAGCATCAGTCCTTCCAGTGAACATTCAGGACTGATTTCCTTTAGGATGGACTGGTTAGATATTCTTGCAGTCCAAGAGACTCTCAAGAGTCTTTGCCAACACCACAGTTCAAAAGCATTAATTCTTCAGCACTCAGCTTTCTTTATAGTCCAACTCTCACATCCATACAGGACTACTGGAAAAACAATAGCTTTGACAAGATGGACCTTTGTTGGCAAAGTAATATCTCTGCTTTTTATTTTATTTTATTTTTGTAAATAAAGTTTTATTTATTTATTTATTTTAAAATTTTTACTTTATTTTACTTTACAATACCATATTGGTTTTGCCATACATTGACATGAATCCACCACGGGTGTATATGAGATCCCAATCCTGAATCCCCCTCCCACATCCCACCCCATTACCTCTCTCTGGATCATCCCTGTGTACCAGCCCCAAGCATCCTGTATCCTGTATCGAACATAGGCTGGTGCTTCGTTCTTACATGATAGTATACATGTTTCAATGCCATTCTCCCAAATCATCCCACCCTCTCCCTCTCCCACAGAGTCCAAAAGTCCGTTCCATACATCTGTGTCTCTTTTGCTGTCTCGCATACAGGGTCATCATTGCCATCTTTCTAAATTCCATATATATGTGTCGGTATACTGTATTGGTGTTTTTCTTTCTGGCTTACTTCACTCTGTATAATAGGTTCCAGTTTCATCCATCTCATTAGAGCAGATTCAAATGAATTCTTTTTGATGCTGAGTAATACTCCATTGTGTATATGTACCACAGCTTTCTTATCCATTCATCTGCTGATGGACATCTAGGTTGTTTCCATGTCCTGGCTATTATAAACAGTGCTGCAATGAACATTGGGGTACATGTGTCTCTTTCAATTCTGGTATCCTTGGTGTGTATGCCCAGCAGTGGGATTGCTGGGTCATAAGGCAGTTCTATTTGCAGTTTTTTAAGGAATCTCCACACTGTTCTCCATAGTGGCTGTAATAGTTTGCGTTCCCACCAGCAGTGTAAGAGGGTTCCCTTTTCTCCACACCCTCTCCAGCATTTATTGCTTGTAGACTTGTGGATCGCAGCCATTCTGACTGGTGTGAAATGGTATCTCATTGTGGTCTTTATTTGCATTTCTCTGATAATGAGTGATGTTGAGCATCTTTTCATGTGTTTGTTAGCCATCCGGATGTCTTCTCTGGAGAAATGTCTGTTTAGTTTTTGGCCCATTTTTTGATTGGGTCGTTTATTTCTCTGGAATTGAGCTGCATGAGTTGCTTGTATATTTTTGAGATTAGTTGTTTGTCAGTTGCTTCGTTTGCTATTATTTTCTCCCATTCAGAAGCCTGTCTTTTTACCTTGGTTATAGTTTCCTTTGTTGTGCAGAAGCTTTTAATTTTAATTAGATCCCATTTGTTTATTTTTGCTTTTATTTCGAGTATTCTGGGAGGTGGATCATAGAGGATCCTGCTGTGATTTATGTCGGAAAGTGTTTTGCCTATATTCTCTTCTAGGAGTTTTATAGTTTCTGGTCTTACATTTAGATCTTTAATCCATTTTGAGTTTATTTTTGTGAGTGGTGTTAGAGAGTGATCTAGTTTCATTCTTCTACAAGTGGTTGATCAGTTTTTCCAGCACCACTTGTTAAAGAGATTGTCTTTACTCCATTGTATATTCTTGCCTCCTTTGTCGAAGATAAGGTGTCCATAGGTGTGTGGATTTATCTCTGGGCTTTCTATTTTGTTCCATTGATCTATATTTCTGTCTTTGTGCCAGTACCATACTGTCTTGATGACTGTGGCTTTGTAGTAGAGCTTGAAGCCAGGCAGGTTGATTCCTCCAGTTCCATTCTTCTTTCTCAAGATTGCTTTGGCTATTTGAGGTTTTTTTGTATTTCCATACAAATCTTGAAATTATTTGTTCTAGTTCTGTGAAAAATACCGCTGGTAGCTTGATAGGGATTGCATTGAATCTATAGATTGCTTTGCGTAGTATACTCATTTTCACTATATTGATTCTTCCGATCCATGAACACGGTATATTTCTCCATCTATTAGTGTCCTCTTTGATTTCTTTCATCAGTGTTTTATAGTTTTCCATATATAGGTCTTTAGTTTCTTTAGGTAGATATATTCCTAAGTATTTTATTCTTTTCGTTGCAATGGTGAATGGAATTGTTTCCTTAATTTCTTTTTCTACTTTCTCATTATTAGTGTATAGGAATGCAAGGGATTTCTGTCTGTTGATTTTATATCCTGCAACTTTACTATATTCATTGATTAGCTCTAGTAATTTTCTGGTGGAGTCTTTAGGATTTTCTGTGTAGAGGATCATGTCATCTGCAAACAGTGAGAGTTTTACTTCTTCTTTTCCAATTTGAATTCCTTTTATTTCTTTTTCTGCCCTGATTGCTGTGGCCAAAACTTCCAGAACTATGTTGAATAGTAGCGGTGAAAGTGGGCACCCTTGTCTTGCTCCTGACTTTAGGGGAAATGCTTTCAGTTTTTCACCATTGAGGATAATGTTTGCTGTGGGTTTGTCAAATATAGCTTTTATTATGTTGAGGTATGTTCCTTGTATTCCTACTTTCTGGAGAGTTTGTATCATAAATGGATGTTGAATTTTGACAAAGGCCTTCTCTGCATATATTGAGATAATCATATGGCTTTTATTTTTCCGTTTGTTAATGTGGTGAATTACATTGATTGATTTGTGGATATTGAAGAATCCTTGCATCCCTGGGATAAAGCCCACTTGGTCATGGTGTATGATCTTTTTAATGTGTTGTTGGA
The DNA here is from genome assembly GCA_006410635.1 of Cephalophus harveyi. Lineage (NCBI taxonomy): Eukaryota > Metazoa > Chordata > Mammalia > Artiodactyla > Bovidae > Cephalophus > Cephalophus harveyi. The sequence continues at coordinate 181,080 of SJYT01051971.1, read as the reverse complement.
TTCTGATTGCTAGAATTTTGTTAAGGATTTTTGCATCTATGTTCATCAGTGGTATTGGCCTGTAGTTTTCTTTTTTGGTGACATCTTTGTCAGGTTTTGGTATTAGGGTGATGGTGGCCTCATAGAATGGGTTTGGAAGTTTACCTTCCTCTGAAATTTTCTGGAAGAGTCTCAGTAGGATAGGTGTTAGCTCTTCTCGAAATTGTTGGTAGAATTCAGCTGTGAAGCCGTCTGGACCTGGGCTTTTGTTTGCTGGAAGATTTCTGATTACAGTTTCAATTTCCGTGCTTTGATGGGTCTGTTAAGGTTTTCTATTTCTTCTTGGTTCAGTTTTGGAAAGTTGTACTTTTCTAAGAATTTGTCCATTTCTTCCACGTTGTCCATTTTATTGGCATATAATTGCTGATAGTAGTCTCTTATGATCCTTTGTATTTCTGAGTTGTCTGTTGTGATCTCTCCATTTTCATTTCTAATTTTATTGATTTGATTTTTCTCTCTTTGTTTCTTGATGAGTCTGGCTAATGGTTTGGCAATTTTATTTATCCTTTCAAAGAACCAGCTTTTTGCTTTCTTGATTTTTGCTATGGTCTCTTTCGTTTCTTTTGCATTTATTTCTGCCCTAATTTTTAAGATTTCTTTCCTTCTACGAACTCTGGGGTTCTCCATTTCTTCCTTTTCTAGTTGCTTTAGGTGTACAGTTAGGTTATTTATTTGACTTTTTTCTTGTTTCTTGAGGTATGCCTGTATTGATATGAACTTTCCTCTTCAGACTGCTTTGATAGTGTCCCACAGGTTTTGGGTTGTTGTGTTTTCATTTTCATTCGTTTCTATGCATATTTTGATTTCTTTTTTGATTTCTTCTGTGATTTATTGGTTATTCAGAAGCGTGTTGTTCAGCCTCCATATGTTGGAATTTTTAATAGTTTTTCTCTTGTAATTGAGATCTAATCTTAATGTATTATGGTCAGAAAAGATACTTGGAATGATTTCGATTTTTTTGAATTTATCAAGGTTAGATTTATGGCCCAGGATGTGATCTATCCTGGAGAAGCTTCCATGAGCACTTGAGAAAAAAGGTGAAATTCATTGTTTTGGGGTGAAATGTCCTATAGATATCAGTTAGGTCTAATTGGTCTATTGTATCATTTAAAGTTTGCGTTTCTTTGTTAATTTTCTGTTTGGTTGATCTGTCCATAGATGTGAGTGGGGTATTAAAGTCTCCCACTATTACTGTGTTATTGTTAATTTCCCCTTTCATACTTGTTAGCATTTGTCTTACATATTGCGGTGCTCCTATGTTGGGTGTATATATATTTATAATTGTTATATCTTCTTCTTGGATTGATCCTTTGATCATTATGTAGTGGCCTTCTTTGTCTCTTTTCACAGTCTTCACTTTAAAGTCTATTTTATCGGATATGAGTATAGCTACTCCTGCTTTCTTTTGGTCTCTATTTGCGTGGAATATCTTTTTCCAGCCCTTCACTTTCAGTCTGTATGTGTCCCTTGTTTTGAGGTGGGTCTTTTGTAGGCAGCATATATAGGGGTCTTGTTTTTGTATCCATTCAGCCAGTATTTGCCTTTTGGTTGGGGCATTCAACCCATTTACGTTTAAGGTAATTATTGATAAGTATGATCCTGTTGCCATTTACTTTATTGTTTTGGGTTCGGGTTTATATGCCCTTTTTATGTTTCCTGTCTAAAGAATATCCTTTAGCATTTGTTGGAGAGCTGGTTTGGTGGTGCTGAATTCTCTCAGTTTTCGCTTATCTGTAAAGCTTTTGATTTCTCCTTCATATTTGAATGAGATCCTTGCTGGGTACAGTAATCTGGGCTGTAGGTTATTTTCTTTCATCACTTTAAGTATGTCTTGCCATTCCCTCCTCGCCTGAAGAGTTTCTATTGAAAGATCTGCAGTTATCCTTATGGGAATCCCCTTGTGTGTTATTTGTTGTTTTTCCCTTGCTGCTTTTAATATTTGTTCTTTGTGTTTGGTCTTTGTTAATTTGATTAATATATGTCTTGGGGTGTTTCGCCTTGGGTTTATCCTGTTTGGAACTCTGGGTTTCTTGGACTTGGGTGATTATTTCCTTCCCCATTTTAGGGAAGTTTTCAACTATTATCTCCTCAAGTATTTTCTCATGGTCTTTCTTTTTGTCTTCTTCTTCTGGGACTCCCATTATTCGAATGTTGGAGCGTTTCATATTGTCCTGGAGGTCTCTGAGATTGTCCTCATTTCGTTTAATTCGTTTTTCTTTTTTCCTCTCTGATTCATTTATTTCTACCATTCTATCTTCTATTTCACTAATCCTATCTTCTGCCTCCGATATTCTACTATTTGTGGCCTCCAGAGTGTTTCTGATCTCTTTTATTGCATTATTCATTGTATATTGACTCTTTTTTATTTCTTCTAGGTCCTTGTTAAACCTTTCTTGCATCTTCTCAATCCTTGTCTCCAGGCTATTTATTTGAGATTCCATTTTGATTTCAAGATTTTGGATCATTTTCACTATCAATATTCGGAATTCTTTCTCAGGTAGATTCCCTATATCTTCCTCTTTTGCTTGGCTTGGTGGGCTTTTCTCCTGTTCCTTTACCTGCTGGGTATTCCTCTGTCTCTTCATCTTGGTTATATTGCTGCGTTTGTGGTGGACTTTCTATTTTCTGGGAATTTGTGGAGTTCTCTTTATCATGGAGTTTCCTCTCTGTGGATGGGGTTATATCAGTGGTTTGTCAAGGTCTCTTGGTTAGGGAAGCTTGTGTTGGAGTTCTGGTGGGTGGAGCTGGATTTCTTCTCTCTGGAGTGCTATGAAGTGTCCAGTAATGGGTTATGAGATGTCAATGAATTTGGAGTAATTTTGTGCTGCCTGTATATTGAGGCTCAGGGGTGTGTTCCTGTGTTGCTGGAGAATTTGAGAGGTATGTCTTGCTCTGGAACTTGTTGGCCCTTGGGTGGTGCTTGGTTTCAGTGTAGGTATGGAGGCGTTTGATGAGCTCCTATCGATTAATGTTCCCTGGATTCAGGATTTCTCTGATGTTCTCAGGATTTGGACTTAAGTCTCCCGCTTTTGGTTTTCAGTTTTATTTTTACAATAGCCTCAAGGCTTCTCCATCTATACAGCACCGATTATAAAACATCTAGGTTAAAGATGAAAGGTTTCTCCACATTGAGGGACACCCAGAGAGTTTCACTGAGTTACATGGAGAAGAGAAGAGTGGTGGGGGTAGTTAGAGGTGACTGGGATGAGATGAGGTGGGTTCAAAAGAGGAGAGAGCGAGCTAGCCAGTAATCACTTCCTTATGTGCACTCCACAGACTGGACCGCTCAGAGGTGTTCACAAAATTATACAGGGAAGAGGAGAGGGAGGAAGTAGATGGAGGTTGCCAGGAAGATGAAAGAGGGAAATGAAAAGGAGAGAGACAGATCCAGCCAGTAACCAGTTCCCTGAGTGTTCTCCACCGTCTGGAAGACACAGAGATTCACAGAGTTGGGAAGGGAAGAAAAGGGGGAGGGAGAAGACAGAGACAACCTGGTAGAGAGAAAGGAGAGTCCAAAGGAGGAGAGAGTGGTCAAGCCAGTAATCTCACTCTCAGGTAAAATTGGGTACTGAAGATTGGGTTTTTGAATGTACAAAATTGACAACAAATACCAAAAAGCTAAGGATAAAAATCTGGAGTAGAGATTGGATTTTCAAAAATACAATATTAAAAAAAAGAAGTAGAAGAAGAAGGAAAAAAGAAAAAAAAAACCACAAGAATTATTAAAAACAACAACAACATCAACTTCAAAAAGACTATATACGACATTTGCTTTAAAAATAGGGTCTCTTTCTTCTTCTTCTTTTTTTTTTTTTTTTGAAAAGTGATAATAGGTTATAAAAATAAAAATTAGAGAAATAGAGGACTTAACAATTTAAGAAAGTTAAAAAAAAAGAAAGAAAGAAAAAACATTTACGCAAAAAGGTCTAAAAAAAAAAAAGAATGCTTGTAAAAATAGTAAAGATATATCTGGCCCTTTCCCTGGTGTTGTGGGCAGTGTGGGGTCACTTCCAAGGCAGTTCCCTCTGCTTAATTTCTTCTGTTTGCTGGTCTCTTCAGTGTCTGATTTCCATCTTGACTCAGGGAGGGAGGTGGTGGACAATTTTTTTTTTTTTTAGGCTCACTTGTTCAGTAGCGCTGTGGAGAGGGAGGGATACTGCAAACAAATATTACTGGCGTGTGCTTGCAGTGTCTCATCTGCGCCTGTCTTTCCCCTGCTCTCGGCGCACACCACTCAGGCTCTAAGCTGCTCTGCTGGGGGGCCGTCTGAGGCCGGTCCTAGGCTTCCTGCACCTCTCCAGTCTAAGCCGCTCAGGCTCAGCGCTCAGGTAGTCTTCAGAGGCGCATATTTGATTGGGCCTGCATTTTGTGCCCTTCCCAGGTCCAAGTAGCTCAGGAGTTTGGCGAGCGCAATTGCTGTGACTGGTCGCCTTTCCCTGCTGCTCAGTTTTCTGGGTGTACCGCTGGCATTCCTTCTCAGGCGGATGATGACCGTCTAGAAGCCCCAGAGGTCTTAGTTAGCAAAGAAGCCTGCTGGCATTTTGGTAGGGAATGACTCTCTTGGGCTGCGATTGCCCCCTTCCAGCTCTTAAGGCTCTGGCTGCCTGTCACCGAAGGGGGATGGTCTGCAGCCAGATATTTCCGTTCCGTCCTTTGTTCTGTGTGCGGTCCTGGCGGTGTCTTATGTTTGAGCGTTCCGCGTGGTAGCTATCCCACAGTCTGGATTGCTAGCCCAAGTTAGTTCGCTCTGGTCATGCACGGGCCCTCTGGTTACGCGCGGGGCGGGCGTTCCGGCCCAATTCTTTGTAGCCCGCGCCTCCCACGGCCGGTTCTTACAAAGCACTGCAGTCCACGCTTCCCGCCTCTCCCTGCCCAGCCCCCAACTTGTTAGTGGCGGATACAGGCGTCTGCGCTGCTTTTCCGCTGGGGGAGTTACTGTTGGGCTCGTAATCTGTTGGTTTTAGTTATTTATTTTTCCTTCCTGTTATGTTGCCCTCTGTGCTTCCGAGGCTTGCCCCAGACTCGGCAGCAAGAATGTTTCCTGGTGTTTGGAAACCTCTCTTCTTACGAGTCTCTTCCCAGGATGGGATTCCCTTCCCGGGATGGAGCTCCCTCCCTACCTCCTTTGTCTCTTTTTTTGTCTTTTATATTTTTTCCTACCTGTTTTTGAAGCCAGTGATATGCTTTTCTGGGTGTCTGATGTCCTCTGCCAGCATTCAGAAGTTGTTTTGTGGAATTTACTCAGCGTTGAAATGTTCTTTTGATGAGTTTGTGAGAGAGAAAGTGGTCTCCCTGTCCTATTCCTCCACCATCTTGGGACCGCCCTCTCATATCTCTGCTTTTTAATATGCTGTCTGGGTTGGTCATGGCTTTTCTTCCAAGGATCAAGCACCTTTTAATTTCAGGGCTGCAGTCACCATCTGCAGTGATTTTGAAGCCCTGAAAAATAAAGTCTCTCACTGTTTCCATTGTTTCTCCATTTATTTGCAATGAAGTTATGGTACCAGATGCCATAATCTTCATTTTTTGAAGGTTGAATTTTAAGCCAGCTTTTTCACTCTCCCCTTTCACTTTCATCAAGAGGCTCTTCAGTTCCTCTTCACTTTCTGCCATATGGGTGATGTCATCTGTATATCTGAGGTTATTGATATTTCTCCTGGCAATCTTGATTCCAGCTTGTGATTCAGCCTGGCATTTCACATGATGTACTCTGCATATAAGTTCAATAAGTAGGGTGACAATATGCAACCTTGACATACTCCTTTCCCGATTTGGAGCCAGCCTGTTGTTCCATGTCTGCTTCTAACTGTTGCTTCTTGACCTGCATAAAGACTTCTCAGGAGGCAACAATGATCAGTAGACACTTATGGAAAACTCTGCATTAAAGACAAAGAGCAAAATGAGCAAAAAAGAAAAAAAAGAGGGGGGAACAAATGCAATACATTGCAAGAGGAGGATAAAAGTTCAAGCTATATCGTTATTAACATCTTCAGAAAGATTAGGTTTTATATATATGAAATAAATACAGGCTTTTACTTAAAAATACGAGAATAAGAAATAACTTTTTGTTATCAAAATTGTGATGTTTGAAATAAAATAATAAGACTAAAAGATAATGGTAAGAATTCTTTCAGAAAGTCAACCAAAGGATTAATAAATAGAAAATGGAATAAAATGGTAAGATTTGGGGATCAGTTTAGAAGATAAAAACTTGGAGAAAATAGAGTGGAGGAAATTCTCAAATATAATAATAATACAAGAGACATTTCCTGTGTGCAATGTTTGGGAATCAAAATAACATCAGACTTCTTGTGGCAAAGAAAATAAAAAATAATGGAATACTAGCTTTAAAAATTTAACAGAAAATGGTATTACTCCAGATATTTGCAATAAGCTTAGCTATCAGTCAAGTGTTATGGCAAAATAAGGACATTGTCACAAATATGTGATGTCAAAAATGCATCTTAGATGCACCATCTTAGAAACATCTATTGAATAAACTTAACAAAAAAGAGAATAGATCCAATAAAAGAGAATGGCAAAGAAGGTCTTTAAAATAATGTTGAAGGGAGTTTTTATGACACAGGAGATCTAGAGAACAGCTCATTCATATTGGAACAGGAGGATGAAAGAATATAATCATGTTATCTCCAAGGGAAAAAAAGAACCAATAGATTATTTCACGTACTTGACCTTACTGAAAAAGATTGTGTAATTCTGTTGAGAGAGATGGGGAAGATTGTGCCATTGCTGTCTGTACAAAACTAAACAAAAGAAAAAAAAATATGATCGGCAGTAAAAACAAAGAGCTGTGCAAGAAATGAAATTTTTTGTTACATACCTCAGCTGTGAGCAGTACTTAAACAAGTATAATAGTGGAAACACTGACTCTTCATTGTTAAGAAATTGTGATAAAACAGAAGAATCACAGAGGTATAAGAAAAAAAATATGTCAGTGGTTTCTAAGTAAGCTATATCCTAGTTTTTTCATAAAAGCAATGTCAAGAAAAAAAACAAGACATAGTAGTGTAAATGTATTCAGAAATATGTGTAATTGCCAAATTAAATAGCTAAAAGTTAAGAGCAGTTGACCTGGGGATCAGAATCTAGGAGTCTAGAGAGTGGAAAGGAAACTTCGCTTATTTACAATAAGTTTATAGAATATGTTTATTTAACTCATAAAGCACAAATTGATTTTCCAAAAGTCTGGGCAGTCCTGGGCAAGCACACAGAAAACGTCTTTGGGGGGCAGTGAAACATGATGTGTGATTTTGGACCTTCCTCTCAGACTCACTGAATCAAAATTTCTAGTGCTTGAGCCCAAGAATAAACATTTTAATAAAAGCTCCCCAGTTGATGCATATGTAAATTAATGTATGGAAATCATTATATATGATGTTCAGGTATTAAATTTTCAAGGTATAATTACAAAAATAGTATCAAAGTAGCTTTATGGATCAATATGTGTAAAATATTTCAATGCAGAGATATGGGATGGGGAGAGAGAGAAAGAAAGAGAATGTCCATCATCACTGGAATATATATCTTTATGTAGTTGTCCATCATCATTGGAATACTGCCAGAAGACCAAATGTTAAGGTCTATGCTGTCATAAAAAATTTACCTGCTGGGTACTCAGCTGTACTCTGTGCTCATAAATCTTCAGTTCCAGACCCTGGATAGTTGTATCATAAACATAAACACTCTGCCTAGCAGGCATTTGACTGATCTGTCTTTACAAGCAAGGGGTTTATTAAAAGCATAAGGCGTTCCATGAATGTTTGCTTATTGTCACCACTCCATCAATCAGTTCTTTGTTTCCTACAGTAACCAAAAAAAAACATTAGTGCATGTACAAAGCAGGTGTTTGGAGTCCAGCTGGTGTTAGAGTAAATGAGGAAGGTTGTTGAGGATGAGTGATGCTACCTACCTTTTATGACTGAAGACTTCAGGAAGCTGGGCAATCCTTAGATACCTTGGATTTTGATCTTCAAATTTTTTAGGTCAGGGGGACCTAATAAATTGTATTTACTGCTCAATGATGAACAATAAATTAAATAATAAGTTAAACACTGTTAGAAAGCTTTTTAAAGGATCTCCATAAAAGCCTAGAATTAAAAAAGAAAAGATTTTACTATAAAGTGTGGGTTACAAAATAGCCTAAAACCAAGATTTGTGGGAGAAAAATGCTGAATAATTTTTTTTCACATAAAAATAAATAATTATGAGGCCAGTATTACCCAGGCAGCAAACCAAAGATAGCATAAAATACAAAATAAAATAAACAATAACAAAAACTATAGAGTAATATCTCTCAAAGTCTTTGATACAAAAATTCTCAACACAATATTAACAAACTAAACCCAGCCATATGTAAAAAGAAGTATGTAATGTGATCAAGTGGGATTTATTCCAAGTGTGCTAGGCTGGTTCAATGTTCACAAAAAAATAAAATAACAATGTAAACCACCATAACAAGAGGCTAAAATAAGAAAAAGCATATAATCGGATTAACTGATGCAGAAAATTCATTTGACAAAACCAACAGTCATTCATAGTAATAACTCTCAGTAAGTCAGGAAAAAAGAACAATTACTTTAACTTGATAAAGAATAAGCACAGAAAACCTGTTGTTGTTGTTGCTCCACCTTCTTTCTGGTCCAACCCTCACATCCCTACATGACCACTGGAAAAGCCATAGCTTTGACTATATGGACCTTTGTTGGCAAAGTGATGTCTCTTAGCTGGCATCTTACTTGACGAAGGACTAAATGTCTTTCCTCTATTATTGAAAACAAGGGAAGAATGGTCTACTTTCGTTATTGTTGTTTGACATATGGCTGGAAATACTTGCAGCTGCAATACTGCAAAGAAAAGAAATAAGAGGCACTCAGATTGGAAAGGAGGAAATAGAACTCTGGTCGCTGAAGAAATATCCCAAAAGGAATATTTCCCCCCACCTTCCCCCCATCAAAAAAAAAAAAAAAGAGAGAGCCTTCCTAGAATTAATGAGTTCAGTAAGGTTAAAAGAGAAAATATCAAAAGGGAAATATCAATCACATATCAATATACAAACAATGGACATACAGAACTAAAATTAAAAATAACACCATTTACAGTTGCTCCAAAGAAGTGAAATACTTAGGTATACAGTGCAGTTCAGTTCAGTCATTCAGTCGTGTCCGACTCTTTGCGACCCCATGAATCGCAGCACACCAGGCCTCCCTGTCCATCACCAACTCCTGGAGTTCACTCAGACTCACCTCCATCGAGTTGGTGATGCCATCCAACCATCTCATCCTCTGTCATCCCCTTCTCCTCCTGCCCCCAATCCCTCCCAGCATCAGAGTCTTTTCCAATGAGTCAAGTCTTTGCATGAGGCGGCCAAAGTACTGGAGTTTCAGCTTTAGCATCAGTCCTTCCAATGAACACCCGGGACTGATCTCCTTTAGGATGGACTGGTTGGATCTCCTTGCAGTCCAAGGGACTCTCAAGAGTCATCTTCAACACCACAGTTCAAAAGCATCAATTCTTTGGCGCTCATCCTTCTTCACAGTCCAACTCTCACATCCATACACAACCACTGGAAAAACCATAGCCTTGACTAGACGGACCTTTGTTGGCAAAGTAATGTCTCTGCTTTTAAATATGCTATCTAGGTTGGTCATAACTTTCCTTCCAAGGAGTAAGCGTCTTTTAATTTCATGGCTGCAGTCACCATCTGCAGTGATTTTGGAGCCCCCCAAAATAAAGTC
>SJYT01051971.1:156371-171067 GCA_006410635.1 Cephalophus harveyi | reverse complement strand
CTCAGTCGTGTCCGACTCTTTGCGACCCCATGAATCACAGCACGCCAGGCCTCCCTGTTCATCACCATCTCCCGGAGTTCACTCAGACTCACATCCATCGAGTCCATGATGCCATCCAGCCATCTCATCCTCGGTCGTCCCCTTCTCCTCTTGCCCCCAATCCCTCCCAGCATCAGAGTCTTTTCCAATGAGTCAACTCTTCACATGAGGTGGCCAAAGTACTGGAGTTTCAGCTTTAGCCTCATTCCCTCCAAAGAAATCCCAGGGTTGATCTCCTTCAGAATGGACTGGTTGGATCTCCTTGCAGTCCAAGGGACTCTCAAGAGTCTTCTCCAGCACCACAGTTCAAAAGCATCAATTCTTCGGCACTCAGCCTTCTTCACAGTCCAACTCTCACATCCATACATGACCACAGGAAAAACCATAGCCTTTACAAGGTATACTAAATACTGTATACCTTGCTGTATACCTAAATACTTAGATATACAGCAAAACATTTACAAGGTTTGCATGCTGACCATTACAAAATGCTGACAAAAGAAACCAAAGAGGACCTAACAGATAGGGGGAGATAATAGGCTCATGGATTGGAAGACTCAAAATCATAATAAATTGGTCAATTCTTCCTAGATTGACCTATAGGTTTAATGCAATTCCTGTGAAAATTTCAGCACAGCTTTTATTTTTAGACACAGACAAGTATATTCTAAACCACGTGTGGGAAGGAACAAGCCCTAGGGTCTCTAAAACAATTTGACAGAGAAAAATAGGGTCGGGGGAATTACTCTGATTGCTGTTTGGAAGGACTTCCATGATAGCTCAGTTAATGAAGAATCCACCTGCAATGCAGGAGACTCGGGTTCCATTCCTGGGTTTGGGAAGATCCGCTGGAGAAGGGATAGGCTATCCGCTCTAATATTCTTGGGCTTCCCTTGTGGCTCAGCTGATAAAGAATCCACCTGCAATTCGGGAGACCTGGGTTCAATCTCTGGGTTGGGAAGATCCCGTGGAGAAGGGGATGTTTACCCATTCCATTATTCTGGCCTGGAGAATTCCATGGAGTACATAGTCCATGGGGTTGCAAAGAGTTGGACGTGACTGAGCGACTTTCACTTCACTTCACTGTTTGGGAAGGAGGGAGGTGGAAGGAGGGAAAAGAGGTAGCAGGAGGTTGGTTTTAAAAGGATAGTAGGAGGGATCTTTATGGTGTTGGAACTTTTCAGTATCTTGACTGTCACAGCGGATACACAACCAGGACAGGTGATAAAATTGTAAAAAAAAAAAAAATTAACACAAACACATGAAATTGAATACAAGCATACCTAAGGAAACCTGAATAAGATTGGTATAAATATCTTGCTTATGATGTTACACAGAAGTTTCATAAAATTTTACCATTGTAGAGAACCACACAAAGCATACAACTCTGCATTGTTTCTATACAACTGAATGTAAAACAGCAATGATCTCAATAACATTTTCAATTAAAAATCAATAGTGAGTTCAAAATTATGAGTAAAAGTTAAAGCAAAAATATAAATTTTAATACTAGTGTCTGAACGTGTAACTTGCTATCAGATGGGAGTGAATGGCATTTTACATTCTTAACAATTTTAAGCACAACCGAATGCATAAATATATACAACCTAAAATAATTGTGAAAATATTGAATGCAGTAACTTAACAAGTTTACACATGCATGGAGTGGTCATCTAGCAGGCAGAACATTTGTAAAATACCATATGATTCCAGATGTTGCTTCTCTGGCCTCAGTTTCCTCATCCATAAAACATGGGCTTGAGTCTAGGATGTGTGTCTCTTAAGTCTCCTGCATTGGCAGGTGGGTTCTTTACCACTAGCACCACCTGGGAAGCCTGAGTCTAGGATAGCATTGTTCAGCATGGAAAGAACCACAAAGCAAGTCACATATGTAATTTTAGGTTTTCTGGCAGCCACATTGAAAGGAGTAAAAAGAAACAGGTGACATAAATTTTATAAGTTTTATTAACCCATTATATCCAAAATATTGTCATTTTCAACATATAATTATGTTAAAAATCAATATTTTCCTTTTTCTACTGTGCTCAAAATCCATTCTTCCATTTATACTGCACTCAGTCTGGACTGGCTGCATTTAAAATGCTCAATAAATGTATGAGGCTAGTGGCTACCATATTGGACAGTGCAGGTCTATATGATTTCTGAGACTCTCTCTCTCATTCTAAAATTTTAAAATTCTGAAATGTGTAAATACTTAGGGGTCTAAAGTACAATAACTCTTGTTCCTCCAGATCACACTCATGTTTCAGTTACAAACTCTACAATAAAAACAATCCCTGGTGTCTCAGAAGGTAAACAATCCACCTGCAATGCGGGAGATCTGGGTTCTATCCCTGGGTTGGGAAGATCCCCTGGAGGAGGGCATGGCAACCCACTGCAGTATTCTTGCTTGGAGAATCCCTTGGACAGAGGAGCCTGGCGGGCTACAATCCATGGGGTCACAAACAGTCAGGCATGACTGAGGGACTAAGCACACAGTACAGCACAGAACATCAGAGGGTTTTCAAAGAGTAATCTTAATACCGAAAGCCACAGGTACTGTCTGGTACCTGTGAACAGACAGTATCCTTGACACATTTGTGGACATAATTTGTCCTTCGTGGTTTCAGTCATTCAGGAGGGGAACTCAGGTGAAAGGGCAGGAGCCAGGCTGCTGAGAGGGGCATATGAGTTTCCTATGAGCTGGACTCTTTGTCTCCTTGCCTCTCCTCCCTGCAGTTGTGCATTCTCCATCTCTCTTGTCACGAGCCAAAAGACAGCAAGAGCCAGATCCAGTTGTGCTGTTGCTTCCCCCCGTTGGCAGCCACAGCAGCAGACTGTAAATGCAGCTGATGCTCTCAAAATGCAGCTGGGAGGTTTCCAGAAGTCAAAGAACTTGAGTAAACAGCTTCTTATTTTCCTCTGGAGTCCCTATGCTGACTGGAAGGATCTTCTAGATCCCAGCACATCTCACTTTTATGCTCTTGGTTTCTTCACAAACCTTCACCTGAAGCAAATACTAGAAACCCTTACTCAGTCTTTGATTCACAACATGCCTTCATGAGACAGCAAGTGACTTTCCTTTCCTCACCACATTTCCTTCCTTTGTGTCAAAGAGAAACATATAACAATCACTGCTATCTATTGAATACTCATGGTGCAATGAACAGTGGGTACTTTCTCAGTGGTATTCCATTTACTTCTCATAACAACCCTATAGGTTAGGTGCCATTATTTTCACAGCACATAAAACCAAGTTGAGATATTCAGAAGTTACAATACCTGGCTGAGCTCTCTCAGTTAGAAAAGAACAGAGACAGAATTCAAACTCTGATCTGTAAAATGAGAAATTTCAAATATCATGGAAATTCCATAACTCTGATGAGGTAATAGTTCACTGTCATCAGAGAACTGGGGTCACAGACGATGCTACAACAAGGCAGAGAAATCAAAACAGTCCTTTTCATTTCAGGCCCTCCCTTTGATGTCAGCTAGCCAAGAGCATCACCTCTGAACTTGATTCGACATTCAAATACTTCCAAAGCAATCTTCTACATTAGTTTTTATTGAAGAATAATTTATTTATAAGATTATATTAGTTTCATGTATATGGCATAGTGATTCTTCTTTTTTCCAATTATGTTTCATTATAAGCTATTATACGATATTGGGCATAATTCTTGTGCTATGCAGTAAATCATTGTTGCTTATCTATTTCTTGTATGAAAGTGAAAGTGAAGTCTCTCAGTCATGTTGGACTCTTTGCAACTCCATGGGCTGTAGCCTACCAGGCTTCTCCATCCATGGGATTTTCCAGGCAAGAATACTGGAGTGGGTTATCATTCCCTTCTCCAGGAGATCTTCCCTACCCAGGGATCCAACCCGGGTCTCCTGCATTGTAGGCACACGCTTTACCATCTGAGCCACCAGGGAAGTCTATTACTTGTATAGTAGTTTGTATCTGCCAATCTCATACTCTTAATTTCTCCCTCTTTCTTCTTGCTCTATTTCAAACCACAAGTTTATTTTCTGTGTTATATCTGCCTTTTAATTTTATTTATAGACCAATTTGTTTTATTTTTAGATGGCACATATAATGGCTATTATATAGTATTTGTCTTTCCTTGACAAATGCTAAGTGTAATATTTCTTTTCCATGGGGATGGTCTTGATCCCTGTCTCCTATACAATGTAACAAACCTCATTCCAGTTCATCAGGCACTCTATCTATCAGATCTAGGCCCTTAAATCTATTTCTCACTTCCACTGTATAATTATGCTGCTGCTGCTAAGTCGCTTCAGTCGTGTCCGACTCTGTGCGACCCCACAGATGGCAGCCCATTTGGCTCTGCCATCCCTGAGATTCTCCAGGCAAGAACACTGAAGTGGGTTGCCATTTCCTTCCTCAATGCATGAAAGTGAAAAGTGAAAGTGAAGTCACTCAGTCGTGTCTGACTCAGTGACCCCATGGACTGCAGCCTACCAGGCTCCTCCATCCATGGGAGTTTCCAGGCAAGAGTACTGGAGTGGGATGCCATTGCCTTCTCTGGTATAATCATAAGGGATTTGATTTAGGTCATACCTGAATGGTCTAGCGGTTTTCCCTACTTTCTTCAGTTTGAGTCTGAATTTGGTAATAAGGAGTTCATGATCTGAGCCACAGTCAGCTCCTGGTCTTGTTTTTGTTGACTGTATAGAGCTTCTCCATCTTTGGCTGCAAAGAATATAATCAATCTGATTGCGGTGTTGACCATCTGGTGATGTCCATGTGTAGAGTCTTCTCTTGTGTTGTTGGAAAAGGGTGTTTGCTATGACCGGTGCATTCTCTTGGCAGAACTCTATTAGTCTTTGCCCTGCTTCATTCCGCATTCCAAGGCCAAATTTGCCTGTTACTCCAGGTGTTTCTTGACTTCCTACTTTAGCATTCCAGTCCCCTATAATGAAAAGGACATCTTTTTTAGTCATGTATGGATGTGAGAGTTGGACTGTGAAGAAGGCTGAGCACCCAAGAATTGGTGCTTTTGAACTGTGGTGTTGGAGAAGACTCTTGAGAGTCCCTTGGACTGCAAGGAGATCCAACCAGTCCATTCTGAAAGAGATCAGCCCTGGGTTTTCTTTGGAGGGAATGACGCTAAAGCTGAAACTCCAGTACTTTGGCCACCTCATGCGAAGAGTTGACTCATTGGAAAAGACTTTGATGCTGGGAGGGTTTGGGGGCAGGAGGAGAAGGGGACGACAGAGGATGAGATGGCTGGATGGCAGCACTGACTCGATGGATGCGAGTCTGAGTGAACTCCGGGAGTTGTTGATGGACAGGGAGGCCTGGCGTGCTGCGATTCATGGGGTCACAAAGAGTCGGACACGACTGAGCGACTGAACTGAACTGAAGTTTAATATTCTCCAAGTTCATCTATGTTTTGGCAAATGGCAATAGTTTGTTATTTTATATGGCTCAGTAATATTCCATTCTATCTATCTGTCTTGATATCATCCCTTGAGGCTAGAAGAGAGAAGTGGGACTGCCAGTGATTTGAAATATATTCCTCCAACTAGTATGATTCTTGGACACTTTTAGGTTTTTTTTTTTGTATCACTCTTGAGCAAGTTTTGTATAGTCAAAGCTGTAACTGACATGTCCTGATTCCAAGTGGGGAGATATGCAAAGAAAAATTTGTGGATTTGGTACGTTGATTGCTTGAGTTTGATACTGCAGGATGAAATTTCCATATGCAGGCTTTTCGATAACAGTGAGTCTCCCTTAAGCAGAAAGAGGTTTTATACCAATCAAGGGCCAGACTCTGCCTCTGAGAGGAGCTGCAAGTATAACTTGGCATGGTGCAGTGTCTCATGAAGCTGGCTGCTTCTCACCTGCAGCTCTGTGGCTCCTTAAACAAGATCCTCAACAGACCTTTGTAAAGCTGTTCTGAAGGGCAGTGCCATGAACTGCTCTGATAATTTAGCACTGAACAGCCTGACTACCACTGGGAAACCTGGGTAATTTTCTAGCAGGGAGAAGAAATTGGAAATACCTGAGGCCCTATGGGAAGAACCTCTGGGAAGTCACTTCCTACAGGAACCAGAGCTGACAAGGACATTTGCAGAGGGCTGCTATTAAAGGCTCCAGGACACACTGGGTGCCTCTGACATGTGAGATGCTGCTGCAAAACAGATATGGGAGAGGAAGAACATGTGGACAGTATCACGGCCAAAAGGTGCCATTTTTGAAGATAGCTGCCTTTCCAGGTTGGAATGGGCTCATACTCCATTGTCTGCCTCTTTAGGGGGAACAGAATATTTTCTCTAAGAATTGAAAAATTATTATCTTTACAGGTCACAAATGATGAGGTACACTAAACAATTTGGTGCTGTGGTTAAAGTCCTGACACAATAACTCAGATCCACAAGTGGCCAAGGTAGATCCAAAGGAAAGAAATGCATAGCAATATATAATTGTAGGATTATTATTTATTGGTCAATTTATAATTGAAATACTTTATCATTTTACATGAACACTCTTTCCATTTCCAATATAAAATATACCCTTTTAATAGCAAGAAAAATAATTTATTTTTGGATAGATGTCTTTTAGCAATGGAAGACTTTATGTTTCTTCTAGAAATCTAACAAAAAGTTTATAAATGCCCACCTGAGTCTTTTTTTCCTATTTGTGCTTTAACTCACCATTTCTATTTTTATTTCCCAGATAGATCTGATGTACACTCCCTATGCAAATGCCAAGGGTGTCACATTTATGTATTGTTGTTAAGAGAAATTTCCTGGTGACTCGGCATACCTCTATAGGACTGACTCCTGAATTATTGCCAAATGTGATGAATTGCTGAGCTTGAAAGGCAGTATGAAACGATGTGAAAGAATGCAATTCTGAATTCAGGCCCACTGTGGGAGTCCCCACTCTGCACTGACCACTGTGCTCGTTTCTATCACCCTACTTCAAGCCACCATCTTTTTTTTTTTTGTCTCGTCCACTGCAGTAGCATGCTCATGAATCTTTCTGCTTCTACATTGTGGCTTGCCCTTTATAATCCGTTGCCTATACCAGCACTGGTGTTTTCTGAAGCTGAAACAAAATTAAATACATATAATCACCTGGCTTAAGCCCCTTTGATGACTTCAGCTATACTTTGAATGATAAAATTCAAACCGTAAGTTCTATTGCATTTATCCTCCACTGAGTTCTCTAGCTTCAGTTGTATTGAGAATACTAAGCAATTCTCTCCCTTTTATCTCTCCATCCATCCACATTGCACATTTCCTCAAACACAAATTCACTCCAACCTCAGTGCTTAAACTTTGTCTTCACTCTGCCTCAAACACTCCCTTTGGAGGTTCCATAGATGAATCTCCCTCATTCTTAAGTCCTCTGTTCTGAGATTTCTATAAGCCACTCCCCTCTCTTCAGGAACTCTACAAACCATTACTCTATTTCATCATAGCATTTATCACTACATGAAAATAAATTATAACCCACTTGACTTTCTAACTTTCTTCAATAGAATATGAACTCCAGAGAAGCAAGCATCATGTCTGGACTTCTACACCAGTGCTTGAACACTGTTTGGCACTTAGGATGAAATATGCAAATATTTCAGAATAAAATGATTTTCAGAAAGACTAATTCTCAGTCTATCAAAAATGCATCATTATGGTCAGTCTTGTGCATGCTGTGTACTAAGTCTCTTCAGCTGTGTCCAACTCTTCAACCCCATGGACTCAAACCCGCTAGGCTCCTGTCCATGGGATTCTCCAGGCAAGAATGCTAGAGTGGTTTTCTCCACCTCCAGTCTTTCCCACTTCACTAAGCATGTGCCAAATTATCTAGTTGCTCAAGCCAAAACTTTAGGAACTGTTCTTGAATCTTCTCTATTCTCTCTTTCTTAAAAATTTGGTTGGAATATAATTACAATGTACTGTCAGTTTCTGCTTACAACAACTTGAATCAGTTGCATGTTTACATACATCACCTCCCTCTTGGACCTCCTCCCCCGCCCCACCCCTCTGAGTCATGGCTAAGCACTGGGCTGAGCTCTCTGTGTTATCAGCAGCTTCCCACTGGCTATCTGTTTTGCACATGGTAGTGTACCTGCTTCTCTATCAGTTCCTCTCACCCTCCCCTTCCCTGCTCCACCCTGTGTCCACCTGTCTGTTAACTAAGCCTGCATCTCTGCTTCTTTATCTCTCACATATAATCCACCAGAAAATCCTGTTGA
Organism: Cephalophus harveyi; assembly: GCA_006410635.1. Lineage (NCBI taxonomy): Eukaryota > Metazoa > Chordata > Mammalia > Artiodactyla > Bovidae > Cephalophus > Cephalophus harveyi. The sequence continues at coordinate 162,800 of SJYT01051971.1, read as the reverse complement.
CTCTGTCTCCAAAAGTACCCCCAGTCAACCCACTTCTTGTTACCTCTGCTCCCACCACTGTCTCATACTGATCTCAGTCTCTTTCCTGTGCCTGTTCCCCCAGGTGAACAGTGAACCACAATCTGTTAAGGTTTTAAGGATACAAATTAGATCATCCAATTTCCCTTCTTAAAATCTTCCTTCAAGTACCCATTACAGAGGGGAAAATAGAATACTTTATCATAGCTTACCAAGACCTCTCAGCTCTGCCTACTTCTCAAACTGCACTTCTCTACTAACTACATAATTGACTTTTTCTGAAGCACTGGCTTTTATTTTTTCTTTTCATGTCAAACTTATTGATACCTTTGGTCTAGTTATTCCCTCTGCTAGAAAGTTCTTTCTCCTGTTCCTTCTCTTCATTCAGATCTTAACTTAAATATCACTTCTTGGTAGAAGCTTTTTAAATGGTTCACCTAAAGTTGTAAGCAGGTTATCTAGTATATCCTTGTATTTTAATTCTCTCAATAGTGGTTACCAGTAACTAACACTTTCAGTTACTCTTTTAACTTACCGCCTTATTGTGTGTCTGTTTCACTCTCTAAGAAAATAGCTTGGTGAAAACCTGGATTAATCTGTCTCACCACCGCCTCTCCAGCCCTAAGGAGTATGAGTAGCACAGAATGAGGTTTCAATTAATATTCATTTAGTTGATAATTCAAGATGACTGTCTGTGACCTTAGATCCAGAACTCAAGTTCAAGTCTTAAAAAGACCCAGGTACCTTAAATAGTTCATTCCCTGCCCTATTTAAATGACTTGAGTTCTCAAGATAGTAATTTACTTTTTTATTTCAAAAATCAATTTAAAAAGTCAGTTCTCCAAGAGGCTTTCCTCTAAGATGCGAATACCCGTGGGTGAAGTATTATTAAACCATTAACACCTTCCTATGCATTTTTGCATCAGTTAAAGAAACAAGTTAGTTAGCAAAAGCTTAAAGGACTGACCCCCTATACTGTTTGCTGTGTGCACACATGCTCAGTTGTGTCTGACTATTTGTGACCCCATGGACTGTAGCCCACCAGGCTCCTCTGTCCATGGAATTTTCCAGGCAAGAATACCGGAGCAGGTTGCCATTTCCTCCTCTGTTCCTGACCCAGGGATCAAACCTGCATCTCCTGTGTCTCCTGCATTAGCAGGCAGATTCTTTACCACTGAGTCACCTGAAACTTTGACCTAAGAAGAGGGAACAGTGTGATCAGGATGTGGACATTGCTGTAGAAGGCTGACCAGATTGACATCTCTCCTTGGGTACTTGAAGCATCATGAACAAGATTCTCAATTCAATTGAAAATAATTAGAAAACATTTTCCCACTATTTTATATATGACTTACCATGGCAGTCTTTTTTTCACCCTTGACCGGGACCTACAGGTCTTATGTGGTTTCCATGCATTCTCCTGCTTCTCTTCCCCTCCGTCAGACCTCTCCAACAATCCCAAGATTTCTGTTACCTCATCATTTCTAGCACGTTCTCTCTTCTGGGCCTCTGCACTTGTTCCCTCCCCTGGAAAGCCGTTCTGCCAAGTGCCCTACGGCTCACTTCCTCGCCTCCTCCAGGTCTTTGCTCAGGAGCTACCTTCCCAGTGAGGCTGCCCCTGACCACTTTATTTAAAATTATACCCCAATCTCACCTCCAGATACCCACTCCTCTCACAGCACTGCCTATTCCTTTTTTTTTTCAGTAACAAGTTTTATTTATTTATTTTAATGTATGGCTGCACCCTGCAGCATGAGAGATTATGTTAGTTGAGTCAGGTTAGTTCCCTGAGCAGGGGTAGAACCCACATGCACTGCCCTGGAAGTTGGAGTCTTAACCACTGGACCAGTGGGGAAGTCTCGACACTGCCTATTCCTTGATTCCTTTCTTTGCTCCCTTAATTTTTGCCTTACTACCATCTCTCCGTGATATGCCATTTATTTTATGCCTTTGTTTATTGTCTTGCTTCTTCCATTAGAATGAGAGTTTCAGAGATTTGTGCTTAATTTTATTACATCTGTTTCTCCAGTGCCTAGAATGCAGAGCACACAGTGTAGAGTCACTCAATGGATACTCACTGAATATAGATACCCCTTGTACTCTTAACAGTTGAAGACTAACAGGCATTTCCATGAATTCTGTAAAACTGACTAAGGAAAAACACATGCTGAGGTTATTTTTTTTCTCTAAAACAGTGGAATGGACAGATAAATTAATGAAAACACCATAAGAAGAAGTACTAAATACTTCTACTATGGCAGTGGTACTCTGGTAGAGGCGATTTTCCTCCACGGAATATTAGGTGATGTCGAGAGACATTTGTGGTTTTCATAGTAGAGGGTCCTACTAGAGTGTAGTGAGTAGACGCTGCTGAGCATCTTACAATTCACAGGACAGCCTGCACAATGAAACATTATTCAGACTAAAATGTCAGTTGTGCTGAGGTTGAGAAACTCTGAATTGCTGTATAAATGTTAAGGCTTTTCCTGTTTTGCGTAGTGAGCTTTTACTTATTTGAAGGAAAGATTCATTATGACACCAATTTCATAGTCACTTCCTTTGAATTGTTAGAGTTTTTAAAGATAATGTAAAATATTTTGCCAGTGGAGGGATGAGAAAAAGTAGTTTACTTAAACTGCTCAATGAGGCTAGAAGGCTTTTTATATTTAAAAATATACATTTTTTTACTGTCTTTAGAATGGCACAGAATAGTACTTTAAGAGTGAGAGGATATGTTTGATTTTATGCAGATCTTGAGGCTTTAAGATATATGATCAGCGTGAATGGTGTTACCGAAGAAGGTTATTATCTAGACATTCAGAATAGTTTATTGATAAATACAGTATATTTATCAGAGAGGTTATATAAATTAAGAAGCACTAAAATAAAAATATATTCCTACTGCAATCTCAAATCTACAGTTGAAATACTATAATTTGATGTAAGTGCTAAGATTTTTTAAAGAAACAGTTCTTGTGATGACGAAAGTAAATATTATCCTATAGCATAATAAAATGACACAACACTTTGCTTTGTATAAGGCATTCATCAGCTGAGAAACATTTTGACATATGCAAAATTCCCTAAATGACTTGCATATTCACATCAACTTTCAGACGATGTCTCTTTAGAGACTTTTCTGCACCTATGACAAAGAAGAAAGGAACTGTGCTCTCAAGAAGACGATAATCTAGTAAGAGAGATTAAGTGTATGTACAGAGAACTACATTCACTTAGTTGGGCCTCCCTGGTGACTCAGCTGGTAAAAAAATCCTCCTGCAATGAAGGAGACCCCGGTTCATTTCTGGGTCGGGAAGATCCGTTGGAGAAGGGATAGGCTACCCACTCCAGTATTCTTGGGCTTCCCTTGTGGCTCAGCTGGTAAAAGAATTTTTGCACAATGTGGGAGACCTGGGTTCCATCCCTGGGTTGGGAAGATCCCCTGGAGAAGGAAAAGGCTACCCACTCCAGTATTCTGGCCTGGAGAATTCCATGGACTATGGGGTCACAAAGAGTTGGACACAACTGAACGACTTACACTTTTACTTTCACAGAGAACTAACATGGAAGTGATAAAGAACAAAAGAGGTTCAGCCTAGGGAGGCAGGATGAGGGAAGTCTGCAGAGAGCAGGTGGTTTTTAATTCAAGCTTTGGAGCAGGAGTAGAATTGTAATAGGCAGAGGGCCTTCCTGGTAGAAGTAACATAGTGATTAACGTCTTAACGGATGGAGGTGCCCGAGGTATGGGAATGGTTCAGAAACTATTTGCAGGTTTTTTTTTTTTAAATGGAATAAACATATTAAAAGTGGTGTTAGGGAGAGAATTGGGTATTTAAGTAGAGTCAGATTCCTGAAGACTTTGAAGGTCAAGGCATGCAGAGCAAGATAGAAGAGAGAGTAAAGCACTGACCTGGTAAGAGGTATTAAAGAAAATCCTTCAAAAGAAAGTGTACAGATGAGATGATGGGAGCAGAGACTGAAGTCAGTGAGAGTGGTTGGCGGTGCATCAAAAGAGCTCATAAAAGAGGTAGCCAATCTGAACTGGGATGCTGACAATGGGGATGGATGGAAGGAAATAGATCTAATAAAGTTTGAGGAAGGAGAAGCAGCAATAGGACTTGGCAGCTTTTCCATGCAGGTAGGAAGCTAAGGAGAGGGGTCAAAGATCACTGTGATGGCTAAGTAAGAAAAGGCGATGATGCTGCCTTTTAGAGAAACCAGGATATTAGGAATCACTGCAAACTTAGGAAAACCAAAAATAAGTTTGCTTCTTAACATGTGAATTTGAAGATGGGACATTTTCTCCAAATGAAGATATCAAAATTGATGCTTCAAAGATCCTGCAATGAGGGAACAAAGGAGAGAGGCCAGTCAGCGCTAAAGATGCTGCTTTGGGAGATGCTCTGGCTGCTAAATTTGCTGAGGTTGCAGGGTGGGCTAGTAAGCCTAACTGGTTTTAGTACATATGATTTTGTACATATGATTTCTTTAGTTAAGTTCATAGCTCAGTAAGTGAGTTAGTAGGTCCCTGTTTTGAAGAAGAGGAAATGTATCTTTGGACATTAATTAATGTGCTTGGTAAGAAATGCACAATCACACAGCTGACAAGAGGAAGAACTAGAATTCAGACTAAGGTTAGTCCAACTCCACGTTATCTATGATCTTTGCAAAAGCAAAGAACAAGTTGAAAGTGGAATCCTAGGGGACGACAGCTATGCCAAGAGGATGCTGTTCACGTTTATTGATCTGTTTACCTTTTGTCTCTTATTGTGCTTGTAAGAAAGCTGCTTGGCACAAGGAATGCTATCCTTTCGTCTCAGACAGTCATTGCAGTTGAATCATTACGGTAGACTCATCTTTTCATTGATTCTAAAACAAGCTGAAGGTTTGTACAAAGTGACAGCTGTCTATTATATTGACATCTTCAAAATTAGCTTGCGTTGATATCATAAGTTGAAGTCTGTATTCAGGGAAGGGCTCTACTAAGGGGTTCCCTGGTGGCTCAGGCTGTAAAGAATCCTCCTTCAGTGCAGGAGACCCAGGTTCAGTCTCTGGGTCGGGAAGATCCCCTGGAGGAGGGCATGGCAACCCACTCCAGTATTCTTGCCTGGAGAATCCCATGGACAGAGAGGGTCGGCAGACTATAGTCCATAGGGTCGCACAGAGTCGGGCACGACTGGAAGCAGCTGAACACAGCACAGTCTGCTCTGTTAAAATAACACATTTTGTTTGGAAATACTCTGGCTTTTACACAAATTTTGTTGCTACTCACCGTGTAATATGTATCACTTCTCCTCTTGCACTGATGATTTCCAGCTTAGAATGAGCTGAAGATATGCCTGATGAGTTTACACAAAATGAGAACAGTAGTTCCAGCTCTTAATGAAGAGAACTGATGTGGTTGGTTTGTGGTCAGATCGAAGGACTGTCAGAGTCTGGATGGAGAATGAAAACACATGTTATAAGTACAGAATGAAAGTTGCTTAGTCGTGTCTGACTCCTTGCAACCCCACGGAAAATCCATGGAATTCTCCAGGCCAGAATACTGGAGTGGCCGTTCCCTTCTCCAGGGCATCTTCCCAACTCAAGGATCGAACCCAGGTCTCCCGCATTGCAGGTCGATTCTTTACCAGCTGAGCCACCACGGAAGCCCAAGTACAAAGTAGGTCCTCAAAAGTTATGCTCATCAGTAGCCTCCTGGTGCCTGTGACCACATTATCCGTTCCTGGGTTTAATTTGTTTGTGTGTCATGGTTCTCATTGCTGTGTTTATTACTGTTGCTTTGAACAGGAGTGGTTATGAAAGAGGATGCCAGAGACTGGGTCTAGCGTGTGTGGTTGTCTGTGCGTGTGTATGCACATGCATGCACAATTAGGACATAAAACCAGTATCAGCATTATCTTTAACCTTGAACACTTTGAAATGAGTAACATGTATGATCACATATCTAAAAAATGGAGATTTAAAAGCCTTAGTTCAGTTCAGTTCAGTTGCTCAGTCGTGTCTGACTCTTTGTGACCCCATGAACCGTAGCATGCCAGGCCTCCCTGTCCGTCACCACTTCCTGGAGTCTACCCAAACCCTACAATCTGCTTAATTTGTATCCGTAAAGAAAAATGCTACATCTATTGAATTATGCTTATACTTTAGGAATTAAGAAATCTTACTTAAGATCCACATGAATATTCACCTTTATGACAAAAAGATTATTTTGGTTATGTAAGAAATTTTAAGTATTTGAAATAGTTCTTGAGCATTTCCTTTTGGTTAAAGTTAATAAAGTGAGAAAAATAGTGGTATTTCTGAAGACTGGTGATTGAAAGAGAACCAAAAAGATAAGACTTGAACTTCACGGGATTGCACTCTTTGAGAATTTACAGATTTTTGCACACTAAAAAAAAAAAAAAAATG